>LOEQ01002089.1:132350-161977 GCA_001685075.1 Bramus lutescens | reverse complement strand
CACACACACACACACACACACAGAGAGAGAGAGAGAGAGAGAGAGAGAGAGATATGCAAATACAATGGGAAATTGCTTTGCAAACTTGAAAGTTTATAACATAAGGCAAAACCTACAATAATCTGTCTCTAGCATCTTTGGAGACTTCTCTAACATTTTCTAACCTCCATGAAACATCTGTCCACATCTAATTGCTTACATAAACCTATATATCACATGTGCCTGTGGTTTGAATACATCATTCCCTTTTCTAGACCATGGTTCTCTCATATTATTTAACTTGTACTCATTTGTCAAGATCTAGCTTCGACCCACTAAGCCTTGGCTGCTGCCGCTGCATTCCCTGCACTGGTGGGAAGAGTGTTCTGCACATGTGAGTGATGATTGGTATTACCTGTCACCTTCACAGAATCTAGAGCCACCAGGGAGATGAGCCTCTGGGCATTCCCAGGAGATTATTCTGAGTGCACTAGCTGAAGTTAGAAGAGCGACCCGCTGTGGATGGTACCGCTCACTCCCTGGCTAGGATCTGGACTATGGAAGTGAAGAAGGGGAGAGGAACAGCAAGCACTCATCCATTGTTCTCTTGGGCCTCAAGGCTGCCCTGTGACCAGCTACTGTGTGCTCCTCCTGTTGCCTGGGTTTTCCCACTGTGATGAACTACACTTCAACTGTGGACTGAGACAAACCCTTTCTTCTTTGAGTGGCTTTAGTCATAGTATTTTCGGAAGCAGGAGGAAAACAAAAGGAAGACACATGTAAACGTTTTTTAAAGGAAAAACTTCATTATAACTTTGAAACAATAGTTTTGGCTGGGGGGCAGACAAAAGGAATCATGGCTCTTGCATTGCACCTGAAGAATGAGTGGAATCTGGAACTGACAGAGATTAATGTCTGGTTATGGCAATCAGTGCATGTGAGGAGGTAAGAACAACACAGTCCTAAGATGAGCAAGCCTACTGAGGGAAAAACACTGAAGGAGCAGGAACCCCACTCAAGGTGGTTTAGAGTGTTGGCTTTTTTATGTTGTTTGTTTTCACTTTTTTTTAAAGTTTAGGGAAATTAAAGATTAATCTAGCAACAGTATGTACTATAGATTAACACAGAAGAACCAGAAAGTCATGAATTAGTAGGCTTATGAATAGCCTAATGACATTATAGCAACATTCAGGAAGAGTAAGTGCTGAGACAGAATTGATTTCTGTGCCAATTTTTGGTTAGAGATGTGGATTCAGAAGTTTAAAATTGAATATGTACAACTATGGACTTATAATAAAAATATAAAACTATAGAAATCATAAACAGCCAGTGTTTCAGGTAAGACAGTGGGTTTGGGGAGGACTTTCTGAGTAAAGGTCTTAGCAGTGGGTCTGATGCCCCTGAGAGACGTCAAGCCAGGGCTACAGTGTTGAAGGATGAACACATGGAAGCCTGAAGAGAAATAAGGAGACCACCAACTAAACCTGGAGAATACCTATAATTACGTAAGGGGGAGTTGTGGGAGAAGAGGAGAGCAAGAACACCAATGGATCATGAACATCTAAGGCTTTCAAGAAAAAAGTACAGCTGGGCAGGGTGGTGTTCACCTTTAAGCCCAGCACTCAGACAGAAAAAATGCTGTGAGTTCAAGGTCAGCCTAGTCTACATAGATCTCCAGGACAGGCAGGGCTATATAAAGAGACCCTGTCTTAAAAACAAACAAACAAAAACAACCTATTATAGTGAATGTTGAAAATTAGTCAGAAAATTTAAAAGGGGCAATCAAGCTTGGTGGACAAGGAAGAAACCAGATAGGAGGAACTCAAATCTGGGTATGTCTTTAAAAATATTTTATTTTGAGATGGCTAAAAATCAAGAGATCTTGGCATCATCAAATTAATAAGAGTAGATTAATAGGTGTGTTAGATAGGCCTAGGGACACATTCTGAAGTTCTAGGTAGGCAAACTGACACACTTCCAACTATCAAAAAGAACACTGACCACAATGAACTGAATCAATGAAGTCAGATATGAATGAATGAAAACTGTAGTTCAATATGATATAGAACTTACAGTGTCATAATTCACAAATACTGTGAGCACAGTAAAAAGACACATGGAAAGACCATACGTAAATAAGAAATTAGAAATCTTTAATCCAGAGGTTGGTCTTACTGTCATTAACACTGGGTCAAGCGTGTATCATGTGTGTTTAGATATGATTGTGTACATGTTACTTATAACATTCTATTCCAAGTGTTAAAGTGAACCCACCAAGCTTCTCTAACTTTCATTTTATCCATAAACACAGGGGACAGAGAACAGAACAAACAGCACAGCAAGAAAGCAGCCCCTAAACTAACCTCCACAAACAGAATTGCACACTAGCTTAGACACATCAAGAAAGAGACTGTTCATGATTCAGAGAAAGATGAATCTGATCCCACTGTTCACATAGATAAGGCCGGACTAACAAGGAACATGGGGACATTTTCACAAGTCTGAGCTCAAGTGCGTGTGTGTGTGCATGCACACGCACACACACACACACACACACACACACACTCATACACGCACAGAGAGAGTTGTTGAGAAAATATAAAATTGTTCCAGTGGAAGCCTCTGGGCTCAGTATGTGCGATGGAGCCACTTGAGGCCACTTGTGGCTCCAATTGAAGCACTGGGGAGGCAAAGGCAGGAGGATTTAAGAGTTTGAGGTGAGCCTGGGCTAGACAGCAAGTCAAAAAAGTTCAAAAGTGCTCTTTTAAATTTTCTATAATGCAAACAAACTGCTCTTGTAATAAGCATTATTTTAACATAAGAACCATAGAAGAGAAGGAGCGAGATGAGATGGTAACTTCTTGAGGTAGGACAGTTAAAAAGCAAAAGAGAGGTATAATATTCAAGAGAACTTTTCTTAGCCTTTGGAAAGAAGCTCATTTGTAAGGAGAGGAATCTACAACATGCAGGATAAGAATGAAGACATAATAATAGATAAAACCTTTTACTTATTATCAGTCTTTCTGAATTCTGAATACACACTATGAATAAATATAGACGGGGCTCCATGATATTCTAGTGATAATTACTGCTATTTCCCGAGTTTTCACATACTAAGTGCTTTATAATCATTATTTCATTTAATTCTTAAATCCTGCCCTTTTAAACAAATGAAACAGGCTTCAAGTCCCAGTGCCACACAACTGAAACACCCAATAGTTCAACCCATGTTTTCCCGACTCCATAGTCCTTGCTCTTAACTGTTAAACTAGCTGATCGATCCCCAAAACGTCAAGTTAAAACCAGATGTGACGGTACACATCTACAATCCCAGAATTTGGGAGATGAAGGGAAGAGAATCAGGAATTAAAGGGCAGCCTTAGTTAATGTAAATTCTAGGCTAGCCTGGGCTATATGAGAACTGGTCTAAAAACCAATCCACCCAACACATAGAATCAAGAGGCAGGTGAGATGGTTTGGTGAGCAAAGTCACTTGAGCTGGATCCCTGGGATCCACAGGGTGAAGAGACACTACCTTTCCTTCTAGTTGCCCTTTGACCTCTGTAAGCATGCTGTGGCATGCGCATGAACCCCCAATCCCAACCCAATAAACAAATACGATACTAAAAAAAAACTCAAAACAAACCCCAAAAGATCTAGTAACATAACCAGCTAAGAGAGCTGAGCTTCACTAACCCAGTATCCTTCAAACTTAAGGAGAGTGGGAGCATTAATAAAAACCATGATTTAATATGCCGCAGGCAATGAGATTTAAGCCAACTTCATTACATGAATAATAACGTCTTACCGAGCTAGGATATGATGATTCAGACTAAGATGAAGTAGTCTTTGGTCATTTTAACTGAGTTAAAATAAATGATTCTACCTTTCCAAGTACAAAATGAAAACCTACTTTTTTCTCAAAAGCTACAACCTCCCGAATGTTGCTGAGGTCTCCCTAAGAGTGTGACTTAAAGTAGGCAATCATTAATAAAAACAACTTTAAATACTAATCACCACACTTTATCAATTTCCATGTAAATTGTTTGTACTTATTTACCCATCATTGTTCTGAACACAATAGAAAAATGCAAATGAACAAATCAGAATGCAGCCCTAATGGCACTTTCTGTTTATAACCAGTAGCCCAGAGGTGCGCTGTAATTCAATTCTCAAGTAGCAAGATTTAGCCTCATTAACAGACGGCAAGGGCAGGTTACAACTCATAAAACCCTACAGTAAACAAAGTTTATAGACACAGCGCAAAATCTTGAGCCTGATTGACAGAATTTTAGTTCCCTATCAGATTGCCTTAATTTACTTTTCTAATAATGTCCTTATACCACAGAGACAATTTTGCTTGGGCCCACAGCTCTCTAGTGGGATGGCATATCTATATTGTTTGTTTTCTCACCCGTAAGAACCAACTGAGAAAATAAAAGATAATTGTTAAAAGTCATGGGAATGTAGCTCAGTGGTAGAGCATTTGTCTGTCTGTGAAAAGCTCTAGGTTCAATCCCCACCACCATGGCTCCCCATCCCCACAAAAAGTCATGAAGGAAAAACTTGCAGTTGTATCAATTGATTGCATAAACAATATCAGTTTAATTGGTAGTTCTACATTTTTAGTTTCTTCATGATGATTTATTCTAAATAAAACTATTTCATTTATATGTAAGAGCCACTAAAAGCCAGATGACAAGAGTTGGAGACACAGCTCAGTTACTGAATGTTTACTTCGCATGTATGAGACCTTGCATTCAATTCCCAGCAACATACAATCAGTTTGTTTGGTAATATTTAAACAACAGGTGACAACAAGATCTCTGAAATTTACCATATTTACTAAAGATGGCTATTCTGTTCATGTCCAAAGACAACAAGACCAGACAGTAGGGCCCAAAAAACTTAATTAGTTTGTAAAGCATTCAGGGCAAACTGTTAAAGCATGTTGGTAATATCTCTGGTCATGTTTTGCCTAAATCTAAGCATAGAGATGTGTTTTTGTTATCTATCTGACCAGTCTACATGTGAACAAAGGACTGGCCTGCTGTCACAAGCAAATCATCAGTTTACTTGTGAAAAGGTCTTTTCTCTGAGGTGCAAAGGAACAGCAAGTAGTGAAGGTCCCCATCACTAAAAGGAAGCTGGACACACAGCAACTTACCTCCATTTACTTTGACTACATAAACCCAAGTAAGCTGAAGTACTTCGTTACTGTTTCTAAGACACTTGCCTTGTTCACAGAGTTAGAAAGCCTTTAGAGTTTATCTTGCCTTTCAACAATGAATGTACTACAGAGAGAGTCTGATGGGATCTTATTTTGCGAGGCCTCCCTTCCCATGAGTATCACTACGAGGACCTTCTGAAGAAATGCGAGTGTGTTTTCATCCACTGTATGTTTTGCCTGTGCTCGTCACTGTGCTGGATGACAGCTACTGGCACCTTGACTGCTAGAAACTGAATCAAACTTTAATACACTGCTTAGCATCATACACATTACAACGGCCATAGTAAGGAACAAATTTAGTGTCATTGAAATTTCAAAGCAATGATCTACACAATAGATTACATAACCCATGCTCCTAGCATTTTTCAGAGACCCCATTATTTTTGTGATATTACAAGTTTTTGATTTTTGCGGTCAGTTCAAGTACTCAGGAGGACGGGTAATGCGAACTAATTTGTTTATGTTCATTTAAAACCTGGGTCCCAATCTTGAGTTAGAAACCCCTGGGAGAGAGGTGAGTCCAAGAAGCCTGCACTTCACTGAATCAGACAGAAAGTTATCACACAGAAGCTGGGTCAGCGTTAATAACTTTGGACCCTAACTGAAAAATATTCAGCCTTTCACTGCATGTCTTGAGGCTTCAGTTTGCCGTTTTCCTTATCGTGCTGAAATGGTCTATGATCTGCTACACAGAGAGGCACTAGTAAAACTTGACGAGTTCCGGACAAACTCTTCTAGAATAAGTAATGTAATTCCTTGTTTCCTTTCCATAAAAATGTATTGGTATGCAATTTTTATATTTCACAGTTCACCGCCATCTAGGCAAGCTTTCTTCCACTGCTTCAATGGCGCTACTTTTAATTTTATCCTCCTTAGCTGTAGTAATTAAAGTGATCAGCAGCGGCACCCCAACAGTTCTGACACAGCTGCAATCCCCTAGAAGACCCTACTTTTAAAGGGAAGGAGAAAAAAGCCTAGTTTCATTTCACAGAGAACAAGAAAACCAGGCTTCCCAACCCTCAACTTTATTCAATTGTTCTTTCAGCCGCCTTCGGATCTTAAGAATCAAATAAAAATGGCTGCTATGGGGGGTCCTTTTTATTCTTGCCGCAAATGTCACAGAGTGACATTACTTTAGGCCAAAAATGTGCCGTGGATTTGTGGAGGTGAATTAGAACATGAGAAACTGTCAGTGTAGTTTCTGAGGTCATCACCCACCCAAGGGTGTCTTTTACAGCAGGAAATAGCTTCACTCAGTCACTTGAAAAATATACACTGAAAAGTCCTTCTGCTTAAGAAACATGCATCTATTATATTTTCACAAAAGCAACTTTAAAAAACATATCAGACAATATTTGTGTCCTCACCCCATGACAATATTTACAACTGAACCATTCTCCCTACCCCACTGACAAAACCAAAAGTCTGAATTTCTTTTTTATGTTGGCTCTAGTGTTTCATACAAGTTTTAATAACAGGACTCTAATTAAACTAAAAAAAATTGATGAAAAAGTTTTATTTGCTGCTTCTCAAAATTGTCCTTAGAATTCTCCAATTTCATAATAAACTAAGAAAAAGAAATTGTCACCTTTTCATCAACAGACAGGAAGCTAAGCTCTCTTATTAGTACCAAGTATGAGCAACAACAACAAAAATTCCATGTTTGTCCAGAGGCAAGGATTATCAAAGCTCACCTATTCACCTTCTACAGAAAACAGAAAGAAGGAAAAAAAAAAAAAGACAAGGATTTTAGAGGTTTGGGTAGACCACTAGATATTTTACTGCCAACCCGGTCAGCTCTTGGCTGAATAAATAGGACTTAGGGTGAAACATTAAAACTGTTGAGCAGATCTTTTCCAACTTTTCTTATGCGGGTTTATAATATAAGCAGGCATGCTTCAAATGACCACACCTGCTCATTCTCTGGGGCTGGCCTGATCTCTGCTTCTCTAACAAAGGAAGAAAGAAAAAAAATTCAGCCTTTCTTGTTGCAAAACAGAGTGGAAAGTCAGAATCTTTCTCAAGTTTGCTCCATCTGGTCAGATTAAATCTTTGATCAACCTCGGGGATTACATTTATTTTTGTAGTAACCATTACATTTTGGATTTGTTTAATACACATAGGCAAAATAATAAAAGAACTTAAATTTAAGTTTGAGATCTAGCTTTTTTAATAGGAATGGGAAATATAAAAAGTTGAACTCAGAAAAAAACAGATATACAGTTTAAGAATGTAAATTTCATTAATAGTCAACTCATGAAATTGAAAATATCACACTCTGTAGTTTTTCATGATCCTCCTTTCCAGATATAGCAAATATTATTTTTAACTGTAGCACCTGTTTTGCGGAGCATTGTAACATGGTGTACACCAGTGGAGAATTGTACAGATAAAAGAGCATGATTAAAGTAACAGTAAAAGAGCTCTTCCTTTAAGGGTCGCTGGAAGCAAGCTGGGACAGAATGTTTCATATTCTAAATCAGTAATTATTCTGTTTCACTTATTTAACTAATATTTAAGAATTCCTAGTGGCTACTATCTTTCTCTAAAAAATAATTATTTTAGGATTATAAAAGCAATTATGTTGTGTTTTTGAAAACTTCAAACTGTATTAGCAGAACTAATGGAAATAGTTTGGGCGTCCAAAAAGAGGACCCTTTGATAATTTAATTCCTCTTTTCTTTGTGAAACTGATAACTTCTTAGTTTAAAAAAATTATAAGAAAAAAAAGAAGAATGGCTAAGTATCACCTTGTGCTATATCCAAGGCCTCTTGCTGGTTGTCTGGCTGCTCTTTTGTAGGCAAAAAGGAGCTGAACGCTCTCTGGCTCCTCAGATCTGGCCCAACAAATGCACTGCCAGTCATGCACATGGATCTAGCTTAAAACCCAGTGTGAGCCTAAAAGAAGCCAGTCAGGCTGGCACCTACTCATGCAGAAGGAGATAGATTTGTCATGACAGGCTGATTATTCAATGTAAAGAAACAGTTTAGCTTTTCTAATCTGGTACAAATACATCTTTCTCAGCAAAAAGGTAAAAGGTCTAATAGTTCAAGTATTTAAAGTAGAGAAACCAACAACAACAAAAAATGTAACGTCAAAGTAAACCATAGGTATTTGTGCTAAAGTATTCTGCAAAACTGTCCTGCGGCTCCTACAGATAAGTAAGACTCGGCTCTTCAGAACTATGGCATGTGTGTGTCATAACAAAAGACAATATTTCTCTTTTATGCTCTTTAACTAGAAAACTTCTAAGAATATACATTTATCTACTTTCTGTACAAATATGTATTACAGAGGTCAACATCTCTCATTTCTGTTCAGATATAAAATGATAGCACTGCATTGGCATAAACGATCTAGGACAACTAGCAACTCACCACTCACCCTTCTATTAAAATGCAGGTGACCGTCCTTCTTTGTAACTTCTGTCCTTAGCACTATTACTTAGAAACTATCTGTTTGTGACTAGTTTTGTATTACCCTAGAACAAGATTCCAAAAAGTTGGAATTTAATATTCACATCAGTAATGAATGTAGAATGAGCAGAGCCTAGAGATACTTTGGTGTTTAAAGAAAACACACCATACCCACTATGATCAACGCTTCTGCCTAAAGCACACATATTCATGTTCCTTTAAAAAGAAATGCTAAAAGACTGCCTCAAAATTGCTTATTCATTTCTTTTTTTTCTTTTTTGGAGCTAACTTCTATAGGGCTTCACTTAAGGGCTTTTCTCCTGTGTAAACTTGACATTTAAGATTTTGTTTTTAAAGTGATATTATAAAACAAGGATTTTTAGTAAGCCCAGCACACACACACACACACACACACACACGAGAGAGGGGGGGGATATTTTTTAACCAAGACTGGGTTCAAGAAAGTTATATTATTAGTTAACTATGTTTTGGAATTCTCCTATAAAGAAAGTAAATATAAATCATCTTTTTATTGTTTTATATTTCTGAAACAATGTAGGGAGTCTTATTCCTGATGTACTTCCAAGTTTTTCCTTTTCTCAAAATTTACTGGAAAAATCCTGTAACATACAAGTGATCAAAATGTAAAGGACATGTGAAAACCATATGCTTTTCCAAGGCTTTCTTTTTTTAAATGTCCTGCAAACTGTTGGCAGCTTGTTTTTAATGGAAAATACCAATCGTCTAGAATCTATACCTAGCCTTTTGCCAATAATGAGAAAACTTCACCTTCTGTCCCTTGCAATTCTTAGGAAATCTTTTGCTGTTATTCCTACAAATCCAATTACAGATTGTTGAGTAGCTAGTGGAGTAAGCTTATTGAGAAGTGTCACATCACTAAGTCGTGCGTATGTGTTTCAGTTTGTAATGTGGTCTGAGCCGCTGTAGAGGTGTCAACTTAAAATGCAAGTAAGTAGCAGAACAGGGCTAATCCCAGCCACTACTCCCCTGCAGCCAAATTGTAGTGCAATGAATGACAGTGGAAATGCAAAGATGCCACTGTGCTTATCACACACAGCCAGATGGTGGACCTGGATCAATGCACACATGCCACGATCAATGCATTTGATAAAGAATTAAGAAGAAAACTGTACATGTTATCAAAGAACTTGTACATGGCATAATTATGATTCTGCATGTGCTTACTGATGATATTGGAGACTCAGAGGCAGGTGATAATGAAACTGATAGGAAGAAATAGCTTAAAGGCTGCAGCATATGGCCTCAGCACTAAGAAATCTTGTCAAATAGTTCAGAAAGCTTTTCAAACTGTTATTACAGCCTGCTCCTAGTGCAGGATAGTAGTGAGGTTTAAAATTTCTTTTAAAAATTTGAAATGTCAAAAAGTTAGTGGGCACACTACACTTTTTAAAAATAGTTACTTAATTAGGATTTTAGATTGTTTAATAACACCAGTCCTATTAAAATAGAAAATAATGAAATACAGTTTTCAAAAGAATAGTTTTCTTTACTCATTTTTAATAAAAATAAGTTTACAAATTTAATTTCCATGATAAAAGTAGTAATTTAAAATTTGATTTCTAAATAAAAATTCTGCCTGTCAGTTATGCTTCTATCGCACACTCTGATAGCAGAGGCCAATTAAAGTATTCAGGAAAAGGTACAAAGCGATGACGATGCATATACATTTAAAATGTATAAAAGGCACCTAGACACCAATTCTCATGCTTCAGTTGATAGATGAGCTGTCTAATCAGCAGCCTTGACGAAACCTAAGTGCTCTCATTAGTGCTCAGACCTTCAGGCTAAATAAGCCTAAATCCCCTAAAAATTGCTTCTGAAAAAGGGAAAAAAAATCCATTCTCTTTCCTCACATTCTATCAACTTAGAGGGTGGGAAGAACCTCACCTCACAGAAGTAGTGTGCGATAACTTACTTTTCGTCTGAGCGTGGAAAACAAATACTTTGGTGTGACCGGAAAAGTTCAAGACAAAGTTCTTGCAATTATAAAAACAATGAAATGACCCCCGCCCCCTTCACCAGACTATGGGGTAATCCTTGTTGGTTGGGAAGTTTAGCTGTGCTTCAGTATTGTGCTCTACGAACATCACTGCTTTAAAAATTCCTAACCTGTTCCTTTGCTTGTTTGTATTTCAAGCTTTGAATATTTGATTTTTAAATTAAAATATAAGGCTCTTATCAAGAATGCTAGTTGTAAAAACAAGTTGTGTTTTCCCTTAGCTTGGAGAAAATGGGGTATTGGGGAAGAGAACCAGGGAGAAGCATAAAATCGGAGTATAAATTTGTATTCATATATCATTTGGTATTAAATCTAAAGACATAACGTGCGTGAAGAACAGACGACTTGCTCAGCTCTTGCGGAGCAACTGAAGTGGCTGCCTCACCGACTCTGCATCTGGAAAAACACTTTGATCTTTGTTCAAGTCAATTCATGACCAACAACGGACAAGACTGCATGATACACACCAATGGTGAGGTCTAAACCCCAAACAAACAAATTGATTTTGTTAAAGGTGTTCAGAAGAGGTGACCAAGACAATCTTTTCAGAAGCCAACAGGCAGATGATTTTTTAAATTCTAATGCATGCAGCAAGCATCACTTCAGGCTAACACATACGTAAGCAACCAGCAAAGTAAGAGGATACTTTCATCTACTTTGTGATAGCAAGGAAAACCACATTCAATTGAATTCTCGTTAAGGTATTACAAGGCTCTCATACAATGCTGAAGTTCTCCATCAATAACATCTCAAAACTAGTAGTTAAAATATAGCTGTACATATTTGTTAGATGGACAGGGCTGGGAAAATCAACTTTCTAAGCATTTATAAAATAAGAGTATCAAGAAACTAATTAGACAACTTTCCTTTCTATGGCTAGTTTTTAAATGTCATTTAAATCTCTTTGGGGAAGAGGGTTGTTTCAAAGGGCTCATTTTTGCATCGACCATGTCAAAGGAGGTCAGAAACCCTCAACTATAAAGTCACCGCTCTGCTGTGGCACAAACAGATTCTGCGGCTAAAATCAAACAAAGACCAATTAAACTAATCATAACGTCCCAGTGAACACAAGGAAGCTCACCTGGTATTTCTGGACTTCTTTCATGATTTTTCACATTTACTCAGTTTTGGGGACTATAATTGCCTTGACCAAAATACTGTGAAATTACTGCTCTGATCTACTAATGGCTGCAAAAATCAAGTCATTGTGGTTTCATGCCAAGGGGCCATAGCAAGGTGGTGCAATGATTTCTGACATAGAAGACAACTTCTAAAAACTCAAAAGGGAAAATTAACAGGATGTGGTTCACATTGCCAAAGACTGTTCATTAATTACCAATTTAATCACGGCTGGAAGCATGACATTACAAAAATCTGGCTGAAAGTTCTAATAGATTATGAAGACCACCTAAGAAGAGTGACCAAGAAATGTACAAAACAATTAATACTGTTTCACTGCTATCAAAGACACTCAGATGATTTCACATCAAGTGAAGCAAAGGCATTAGTAGCTTCACAGTGCCACCACTAGGAACTGTAAATACAATAGCACACAATTAATAATGCACATGTGAACTCATTCAAAGCATATATCCTTGGGAAAGTCAGAACATGATGAGGAGAACAAAAGAAACATTAAAATTGAAATGAATGAAGATTTAAGCTCTACTCTTGCGCATGCTGAGCAGGAACAGGACAGGCAATATGAAATATGCCTTAGCAATAGCAATATCATACTGGGATGTTCAACATGACACTAAACAGCCGTATGGAAAATGTGCATGGCCATTAACAGTGGCAATAAAAAGAGTGTTCCCAGCGCTAAAACACCTAGCTCTAGCTTTATACGCTCATGACATTCTTGAGTCAATAGGATTTTTGAAGATAGGGGTTTATGGTGACAAAAATAGAAGACATGCTTGGGGGTTTTCCCACCCAACAATGCTGGGTTTTGTGTGACTCTAGAGATATGCTAGCAAGATAACAATGTTTGCTATGAAGTCTAGTCACTTGTTAGAATAGCAGACTTCAAACCAACTTAAATTCAGACCGAAGAGATAAGGTATAATTTAAATCATGGAGAATAAAAAAGCACTGCCTCATACAGATATTTATACTGAACATAGGAGCACATCAGCATTCTTCCTTAAAAGGCAACTGTGGGAAGATCAGACATCACTTAATGTGTCTTACTGGCCTGAAATGGATTATGTACAGTTGATCTTTTGATGACTGTGTTGAAGTAAAATACAAAAGATATTTTCATCTTTGTGCCCTAGGCATATTCTATCTCTAAATAAGATAAAATACTCTGTGTGTTTTAAAGGTTTTGGATTTCTTTTTATAGTAACAAAACTCATACCTATAATAATTGAAAATATAAAGTTAAGCTATTTCTCCCTAATAATAGAAATGATAAAATGTATAATTTAGAAAAATAAAAATTTTAATTTAATTTTAAAAGTTTGGTTAACAGAGGCTATTGAATGTAATAATATCTATAAATGTATGATAAAGGCAGTATTTATAAGTACATAAATATAATTCTATACATTCTTTAATACTATATACTTAGAACAATACATATGAAGACATACAGATGCACATGAAAAATTACCAAAAAAGTTACTCAGGTTTTTATCAAAATGATTAAAAAATTTAATTCATTTTATATGTATAACTGTTTTTGTCTGCACCTATATGCCACATGAATGCTTGGTAGCATGGAGTTTAGAGAAAGTGTCAACCTCTGGAGCTGGAATTACAAATAGTTGTGAGCTGCTATGTGGGTGCTGGAATCAAACCTGGGTCCTCTGCAACAGCAACAAGTTCTCCTAAGCACCGAGCCAGCTCTCTAGCTGGTTTTACCAAAATGACATTTTATGATATCTTTTTGCCAAGTAAATGATAACTCCATCTTATTATCTGGAGAATATTCAGTGAGCTAATTTAAATCTACTATACACAATTATCAGCATGATAGACAACAAACATCAAAAGTACAATACAGCTCCCACCTTCACGACAATAGAATGTATTTAAAGGCACGAGCTGAGAACTGGAAGAAGCTCCAGGGGTCAGCATGCCCACTGCTCTTGCAGGAGATAGCAGCTTGGTTTTTAGCACCCACATGGTGGTCCACACCAGCCTATCACTCCATGGGATCAGACGCCCTCTTCTGGCCTCCACAGACAATTGTACACACATGTGATTACACACAGACATACAATTAAAAATAAACCATTAAGGTTTAACATGAAAAATAGTTTGTATTCTTTTTCTTCAAAAGTAAGGCATTTAGGTTTATTTCCAAGATCAGCAAAACAAAGTAACTATTATCTGTATTTATTATTGTTATTCTTTTCAGTTTATCTTAAAGGACTAATCAACCTAAAATCTTTTCCCATGTATAGCTTTCTTTAGATGATTCAAACACTCCTGCAAACATCTGAAGATAAAGCAAATCTCCTAAAACTTACTACTAAGTTGCAGGTAGGTTCTCCCTCCTGCTAAGGTAAGAATCGGCTGTTATATAAACTGTGTATAATGGGTGGGTCGTTGTAATGAGGTATTAAATATAATGGAAGAAACTTCAAGTTCGCTTTATAATAGTGCAGAATTCCTATTTGTTTTTAAAAGATTTGTTTTATGAGTGTTTTACCTGCATGCATGTACAGGCAACATGTGTGTGCCTAGTACCTGCAGGGTTTATAAGAGTTATTTGAATCCCTTGAAACTGGAGTTACAGATAGTTGTAGGCCACCATGAGGGTGCTGGGAACTAAGCCAGGGTCCTGCACAAGCAAAAAGTGCTCAAGTCTTGAGCCATTTCTGTAGACCCTGTTTACTTTGTTCTTTTAAAAAAGCTTCCAGTTTAGCTGTTTCCTTCTTAAGTCAGAAGACTTAGAAGGTAATTTGTACTTAAACAAAGTTCTTGTTTAGATAATGGTAGTCTTGAAAAAAAACTGAGTAAAATTAAAAGGTTAATGGCATCTCTTGTTATGAGTTGTCTTTTGGGAAAACTGTAACTCTGGCTTTCCCCTAGAATAACTTAAACACAGTTGGTACATATGGAACTAGGTAAGACTACAGGGGTGCGGTCAGCGACTTAGAAAAGGCCCCCCAGAGGTGAAGTCTGCAGTTTGAGTTGTCATGAGAATGCTGGGATTCGGGGCAGACGTGGCAGCTGAGTTCTAGTACGAGTTCCAAGACAAGAGAAAGGCTGGATGTGTGGGGAGCAGATGGAGTCCTGAGTGAATGTGACACAACCATGCCAAGGAACCCAGAACCTCATATCCACGGGAACTGCAAAGCCTTCCTTTGGCCTAAGTATAAATACTGGGAAGGAAGTGATGACCTTTAGCTAAACCAGTGTAGAGAGCTATCAGTTTCCTCCTCTAGGATGGATGCAACCTGAGACTGCTTTCCCACAGAGACCTCCTCCTGAGGTCAGCCCCTCTCCACTAGGTGGTATATAAGGAATGCACTGAGTCTCCAGGCTGCTGGAGTAGCTTCCCTTAGACTGTCAGAGGGTCAGCTTTTCTGTATGTGTGGTGTGTCTGTGTGTCTGTCCTTTCTTCATTCCCTTGTTGTCCTGGGCAGATCAAGCTAAAGCTGTGCAGGAGATGACACATATAAGCATCTGTGTAACAAGAAAGGTATTACTGCACAGGGTTCAAGGACAGCAGGAATCAGAGGGCACATGGAACTTAAAACCCCAAAGTGACAAAGTATCTCGATTTGCAGCTGGATTGTGCAGTAACAATCCATTCCACTTTGAAGACGTTCACAGAAAAAATTCTTTCCTCTTTTTATAAACCTTTACTTCATAGAAACTTCTTACAGCCAATTATTCGTTATTACTCTGTTATCAGTCAGCAAACAATATGAAAAACAGGCTCTCACTATATCCCTTCATTTATTTACTGAAAGTTTACCAGACAAGTGATACTAGGTGTCCTGTGTCACTGTACTTCCCACAGTGCAGAGTTAAACAAGAGACTAGAATGCTTCTAGTAAATCTAAGGGAAAAGAGCAGAGAGCAGTCCAGGAAAGAGAAGCAGCTTTCGGGAGAGAAGAACCAATGCCTGACCAAGAACACGAGAGTGTGGTAGCTCTAGATGCTCCAACATCTTACAACTGCACTGAAAACCAAAGAGGCCGAAGTGAGCCGGGAAGAGGGGGAAAGGGCTTGTGGGGGCCTCTGTGAGGGCGAGAGGAGCTCGGAGTTTATTCTCTAAGGTTAAATGATGCTACCAAAGGATTCTAGGGTTTCATGTCTTCATACTGACACTTTATTTCTCTTTATATTTTACAATCCTGAATATCTGAAAAAGTAGAACTTTGCTTCCTTTAACCTTTCATTTTAACCCTTTTCTGACTTGCCAGTAAAATTTCACTCTCAGTCTAGAACTACAAATTCTTAAAGGATTTCGCCTGTGCCAAGTCCATGGATGTTATCCCATGTACTTATGCACGCTAGTATGATTATGGTTCTACTCTTCTTCCTGGTAGTCACCGAAAGGTTCTTAGTCGCACAGCAACACAGGACAGAGGGAACGGAATAGCTGTAGGGCTCTCCTTCAACGGCCTCATAAGCAACAAGCAATTCTAGAAAACTCTTCTATAAACACCACTGCCACTACCACCCATCGGGGTTTCTCTGTGGAACCCTGGCCGAGCTGGAACTCACTCTGGAGACCTGGCTGGTCTCCATCTCACAGAGATTCACTTGCTTCTGCCTCCTGAGTGCTGGGATAAAAGGCATGTGCACTATTTCAGGCCCCAGTAAACTCTTGGAAACTCTAAGGTTACTATCAATTTTCTTCAAGACTGAATGTCACTGTTGGATACCAACCTTTTTATTTACCCCTTTTTAACTCATGGCTTGCATCAATAAAGAATGAATAAACACATGATCTGTTCATATGACAGAATGCAGTTTCAGCCACTCCAGACCAGACCAACGGATAATGAAAACCAGCAAACGGTGGTAAGAAAATGTGAAACTGCCCTTCGCAGACAGCAAAAGAAGACGGTGCAGCTGCTATGAGAAACAGTACGAACGTCCCTTAAACCCTAAGCACAATCCAGAAATCCCACTTCTGGATTAGCCAAAGGAATTAAAATTGGACTGGGTGTGGTGGCGCATGCCTTTAATCCCAGCACTCAGGGCAGAGGCAGGAGAAGCTCTGTGAGTTTGAGGCCAGCCTGGTCTATGTAGTAAGTTCAATGCCAGTCAGGGACCTAGCAGGGCCTTGGCTCAAGCAAGTAAATAAGCACCAGCCACAGAAAGACAAACACTATGATTCCACTTAAGAGTTCAATTTATCACATCAAAGAGTAGAATAATGGTTGCCAGGAGCTAAAAGGGGGGTGGGGTGAGTGGTGGAATAGGAAAATGCTTATCAACAGCTACAGAGCTACAGGTTAGGAAATGACTAAGTTTTAAAGATCTATGAGGGGCTGGAGAGATAGCTTAGTTTAGCAGTTAAGAGCACTGGTTGCTCTTCCAGAAGACCTGGTTTCCATTCCCAGTACCACATGGCAGCTCATAACTGCCTGTAACTCCAGTTTCAGGGGATCTATACACGCAGGGAAAACACAAAAAATGTACATGAAATAAAATAAATCAATAATTTAAAAATGATCTGCATTGGAGCTATAGTTTATACTTAAAAAGTAAAAAGATCGGTCTCATGGTAAGCATTCCTATTACAGTAAATTTAAAACTGAGATATTCCTTTCTATCAGAATGTCTTAGTGTGCATCTCTTTGGACTTACTCTATGTACATTACTTTGGAGCTACTATAATAGTACTTCTAACTTTTTTTTATTTTCCACGTAGGAACACAACTGAATATTAAAAGAATCAGTTTCACAGAGGTATGATTACACTTGGTAATATGCAATCATTCTCAGCTTAATAAATTTTAACACTTTACTGACAAAGTAAAGCCTCCCATTATCACTTTCCACCCACTTGGGGAGTTTGCTTACCCCCATCACTGAGCTCACCCCCTTCCGCCTGGTAAACAGTGACAGCTTCTTGGTACCCTGTTCCACCGGTGCGTGCAGGTTACAGGTAGACACTGTAACTTAGTACATCTGTTATTTATTTAAGCTACTGTGGATCTCAGTAGTGTGAGACTTTGTATCACCAGGCAGTCCATGCTGAGTACCCCACTTCTCAGGGCTGGTTGGACTTTCAGTTAGCAATGCTGAAACTGCCTTCTGTCACATGAACAGATCATGTGTTTATTCATTCTTTATTGATGCATATATAATTCTGTCCAGTTTCTGTGTGTTACAATGTAAGAATCATGACATCAGTCATTTTGGTACATGTCTTTAATCCCAGCACTCAGAGGGCAGAGGCAGGTGGACAAATAATTTAGATACCAAGTATTCTGAATTTAAAATCAATTCACAGTATATTTTTAATTTACTTATATTCTAAAATTATATTTAGATAATTAGAAACAGACTGTCCAGCTTTTAGTACTTGAGAGAATATGAAATACACTTTCCCCACAAATAAAACATCAATAAAAACCCTTTTCTTTTTGAAGAAAGTCCTCTTTCTGTGGTTCTTCATTGGAATGGCTCCTTTAGCAACCAATCTTATGCCCCACCCTTCAGGTCACCAAGCCTCCCCTTCCTGAATCATCTCTGCTGTAACACACAGTTTTCATACCCTGTAATTACTTAATCATCTCTCTTCCCACAAGAAAATAAAATTTAATGTGAGAAACAGTCATTTTCCCTGTTACTGGGACCAGACTTCCTTCAGATACAACACAAATCTATCTGGCAAATAAGTCTATAAAGTACTGATATGATAGAGTGTCAAGCAATGTAAAAGCTAATATAAAGCCTACATGTTCTTCTTTAGAACAGTCCTCAGAATTAGTGTTTTTCTTAATTTCTTTTTTTTTTTTGCTGTTATTTTATGAGATGGCACCTTTAGCCAAAGCTGGCCCATAACTCACTATACCTCCCAGGCTGACAAATTCATAGCAATCCTCTTGTCTCATCCTTCTGAATGCTGGGATTACAAGCATGAGTCATTACACAATCTCAGACTAGTATTTTAAAAATTTTTGGGATTATAATGTATAGCTAAAAACACATATTACTCAAGTCCAGTAAGCACACAGACCAATGGAACTGAAAAAGAAAAGTTTTACACATACATACAAAACGCATTAAGTGTAATAAATTTTGATTCACCCTGTTTTTCATTCTACTCTATTCTATTTTACTTGTTTTGTTAAAAATAATGGCCTGGTAAACTTTCATAATCCCCTATTTCATAAAGACCCATCATTTAGAAACAACACCCTTTAGTTTGGAGATCATTAAGCTGGCATCTACAGAGGCTTACAATAGAATATGATTTTATGTATGAGTTTAGTAGTTAAGTAGGGCTATTAGTTTCCAATGATGTTTCATATATTACTATATTGAAAGATTGCTACTGTTCTATGTTCATTATTATTTGTGAAGTACTATACAAAAAAGACACATGGAGAAAATATGAATTAACATAGGAATGAGGGAATATAACAAGGGAATTCATGGTCTCTGGAAACTAATAAGGTTTAGGTTCAAATCCCTGAGTACCATTTACTGACCAAGAGACCTTTAAAAATCTGAACTTTAAAGTGCCTATCAGCTTCAGTCTTGTTATATGGGAAGTAATGTGAATATCTTCATGGAGTTGTGTAAAATACACACTCTAGATATTCAATAAAAAAGGTATTATTATATACTACTGTTTCTAACAAAATTCTATGGAGAAATATAATCTTAAATAGACTACGGTTAGTAATAAAGTATAAATGAAATAGACCAGATATTTTAGCATGTAATTTTAGTTCAGAACTGTACTTCTCCTCACAGCTAGCAGCACTACGCAGCAGTAACAACAGTGTGACTGGCTCCACTGGATGGATTCACCAGCTGAACGAATGACCACGTAGCCACAATGTACAACCTATGAAAAGTAACTGAGTGAGTCAGTCCCCTTGACCCCAGCACAGCTGTGATTACTATGGACAACTTGTGGTCTGTGCAAACAGTGGTCCTCACATCGCTTTGCTGCCCGCTGGAAAGCTGGGGGGCTGCGCTTCCAGCATGCTTGCTCCCAGCCTTGACAGCTGCATCTCGTCTTGCTTGCTCAAGCAGAACTCTTGCTCTTTCCTTCAGCTCCTCTTGTCTGGACAACATTCGGTGCTTAAAAACAAGGACATAGAATTAGAAGCCAAGTCATAAAAATACAGTTAAAGGTTAGATTACCTATTTAAATAAAAAGTCAGGAGTATAGCCTTTTTTAACAGGAGTACTAATAGAAAATATTAATGTTGAGAAGAAAGTGTAGAATGAACACATGCATTTTGACAAAAATGAAACAATATTTCTTAATGCTGGATGAAATTTCAATGCATTTTAAAATTTAAAATTTTATTAATATTATTTCTGTGTGTGTGCATGAAGTGTGTGCACCAGTGCAGATGTACACATACCATAGTGCATGTGTGAGTATGACTGGGCACTTTGGGGAGCTGTATCTCTCCTCCCCAATTGTGAATTCATGGAATGAAACTCAGGTAGTCAGGCTTATATGGCTAGTGCTTACACCAGCCAAGAAACCCTCATTAGATTTTATTTGAACATATTCTCATAAGGTGTGTGTCAATATTAGACTATATACTCATGTTTTCTCATAAATATAGTATAATCTACCAACCAAAGATATAAAAAAGGTTCAGTTATCTTTTTACAGACTCACTATATATACTACTTACCTTCACTTTATAGTGTTCAATGCTGAAATATCTGTGGCAATATTCTTTTAAAAATTTGGAAATATTTATAGAAAATCTTAAGCTGTTATTTATTTATTTAGTCAAGAGTCTCACTATGTAGCTTGAGCTTGCCTTGAACTCTTCACGTAGCTAATTCAGGTTAGACTTGAATGCTCAATCTACTTACCTTTGTCACCAGCATCTGGGATTACAGGCATGTGCTACCACACTCCACTAATGCTATTACATTCTATAAAAAGAACTCACAAAACTATCCTCTACTGAGAATTCTCTTCATAATGAAACTATCTTAGCAGAATTGAAAATATTACGGACTGCGTAATTTTACAATGAATTTTTGGAGAATAACAAATATTGGCCACCAAAGGAAGCCAATATTTTTGTTTGTTTGGTTGGTTAGTTTTTCCAGACAGGGGTTCTCTGTAGCCCTTGCTATCCTGGAACTCACTTTGTAGACCAGGCTGGCCTCAAACTCAGGGATCAGTCTGCCTCTGCCTCCCGAGTGCTGGGATCAAATCCATGCACCACCATGCCCAACTGGAAGCCAGTTCTTAAAAGCAATATTAAACAAAAGCACAATATCCATATTAGTTTAAAAATTTAAGAATCAGACAGATCTTAGCTCCATTTCTTAGTTATAGGCAAATTCCTCCATCTCTCTAAGCATGTTTCTTCCTGTGAAAAATGGACATGGGAGCAAACCAGTTCACAAGCACAATAAGAGAGGAACATAAAAACATTGGCGCATGGTAAGCACAAGCTAAAGATTCAATATTATGTCAACCCCACCAATTTCTCTATCTTAGAAATAAAGGGACTGACCTGCTTGAAGACCCCAGTCTAAATTCTGCAGTCCACAACCTCGAGCTGCCACACAATGTGTTTTGAGCTTAAAAGCACATAAACACTCTACTTCTAATTCAAAATGTACCTTCTATTTATTATAGGGACTTTAGAAAACAAATACAAGTGAAAATACCAGAAACCTAGTAGTTATGGTGCCTAGAGGTCGCTACTGTGTCATCGACCTGCCTTCCTACACTGTGCTTGCAGGACATATCTAGCCTCGTCACATTTTATCACTTAGTATTTGACTGAAAGCAACTATTGTCTGATGATCATATGTATCCCTCATGAAAACATGATTCTTAACAGGCTGCCACCAATTCTATTCTACAGATGCATAATACTTTATTTTGTTGGACATATGGGATGTTGGCAAGGTTTTCACTACCATAAATGCTTTTATGAAACTTTGTACATAAAGGTTGAATCTTATTAGTTTCTTAGGTAAAATTTCAGAGAATAATGTATTAGGTTTTGGTGATACATAGGATTAAATTTAGGAACACTGAGCTATATTCCAGCCATATTTAATTTTATTTTGAGTCTTGATAAATTTGTGATCCTCCTGAAGAAGCTTTCTGAGAACCTGTGATTGACAGCCACATGCTGCCTAGCAAACTTTTTATTTTTTTTCCCCTCAAAAGCAGTTCAAATAATTCTCTTGCCTAAGTTTCTCATATAGCTGGGACTCAATTGTGAGTCATTGTGCCTGGCCAACATGAACATTTTTTAGGGTGTGTGTGTGCGTGTGCGTGTGTGTAAGTAAGTGCACGCACATCTATGTGCATGTGGAGGCCAGAGGTCAAGCTGGGTGTCCCCTGATTAGTCCCACCTTAATTTTACAGACATGGCTCTGGGCTCTCCCGCAGCTTGGCTAGGATCACAGCCTGCGAGTCCCAGATTAGCCTGTCTTCCCCTGTCTAGCACTAGGATGACAGGCACAGACTTTCACACTCAGTTTTCTTTGTGGGCACTGGGGATCCACACTCAGGAGTTCATGCTTCTTCAGCCCCAACACAAACGTAAGGTAACTTGAGACACATTGCTAAGATGCCCTTCAGCCAACTGACTGCGGCACATGGTATTGAGCCATGGGGTGTTTTCAGTGCTATTACGATCAAAACCAGAGAGATATGTGAACATAAAGAATGATTTTAGTCAGAAAATGTGTTTTTCAAGGAAACGTTAAAATTTATCACATAACCATAAGCACCCTGTAAGTGCCACTTTCCCACATACCAAACAGGCTCCAAACCCTTCATGGATATACAGGTAAAGGAAGACATAGGTAAGTTGCACAATTGCCATATGTACTAGAGACTTAGTGGTGGGTCTATAAGTCCATATGAGATGTTGTACCTCCTGTGAGCACATGCTCATAAGATTCATGCTATATTATTAAATATTAAGAAAGAGTAATCACTAATGAATTCTGACATAACATCTCTTTTTTCAAAGATTTCATAGATATTAAAATACAAAAAGGTGTATGTCTGAAATTTATAACATGATATATAAAAGAGAAGCAGACATTTGTATAAAATTTAGCTGTGATTAGATCCTACCAAACACCAATATCTACATTACATTTTTGGTGTGAGACAATGTAACCTAGTGTCAAATAAACCTTCATACTTATTCTAAGCAAAACCGCTGGCTCCCTCCCTCCCTCCNTCCCTCCCTCGTCTTGTGTATCTCAGATTGGTCACAAACTCATGGCAAGCCACCTCCTTCTGCCTCCTTAGTCATGGGATTGCAGGCATGAACTACCACATTTGCCTTGACTCTATGCAAAACTTTCAGATCATAAAGCACGGCCAAAGAACCAAGCATACAAGATACTGTAAATCAGTGGTTATTTTCACCATCCTGTGTAGCACACTAATTGTATGGATAGACTCACAGCATAATCTAATCTGAGAGTTAAGTGGGTTCTTAGATATTAATTCATTTAGTGAAAAATAAAACTGACAGTTTAAAATGCCAGGTAATATATCACATAGATAATTATTGGAGAAAAATTCAAAATGAGAATTCAGGTTCTTAGATTATTCCTAATTTTAATGATTAATTAATCTCTATCTTTAAACACATTTGCCTCAAAATATGGTTTATAAGAAAAAATCTGTATGGGATAGAACTAAGGTTCATCAAATTCTGCAACTGTCATTCAGTAGATATTTATTGGGTATCTATTATGTATAAACAAACTCTGAGCTATTACAAAACTTTAGGGAGATTTACTTACCTAGAACCTTTATGATTTTTCTTTGGGGGAATAGAAGATTTTTTTGAAGGCTAGAGTATGCTTTTATTGTAAAAATGACCTTATATAATTGTGCAAACTAATGGATTTTACCGTGACATTTCCATGCATGCATGCATGCATAAACCATGTTTTGATCAATTTTGCCTTCTCTACTATTGTATTTCTTTGAGTCTGACATTCCCATTTCTTTAGCACACCTCTGCAGACTCACCAGCGATGGACATTACAATCTATGCAACCCAATCACAGTCCAGACATGGCTGTCTGCCTACAGATCACAGGGTACTTTAGACGGCATGACTGCAACGTGCTCCATGCAGTCCTCCCTCAGGATTAGTTCCCAGGTCCCTTGCAGACCTCATACAGATGCTTGCACCAGTTACACAAAACAGCACAGTAGACAACCTATGCACATCCTCCTGTACTAAAACACGTGGCCTTTACATTTTACAGATTAATGGAAGAAAGGGAGCCTGTGCAGCTCAATTCAGAAGGTATTTTCCCCACTCATTTTGATCATGCTGGCCTAAACAGATATGGACCCGGTGGATACGGCACTACCAGCACTAAATGAGAAAAGCACAGAACTCCGACTATTTTCCAATTTTCACACTGACACCTTCCAGTAAAGTCAAGAAAACACTTTTATTAATTAGTCTCACTGACTTACAAGACAAACTAAGATAGACAGGCTGTAATCATTAACTACTCAAATTTTGGAGCTCAGGACCTTTTTACAGTTGTGTTTTAACAATTACGAAGAATACCAAAGAGATTTGCTTGTGTGAGACATACCCTTGGATCTTGGCCATTTTGGAAAAATTGAGAAATTTAAAAAATGTTTCATTTAGAAATATCTAAACACATTAAATAGAAACATTTTAGTTAAAAAACCCCGGCTGTAAAAACAAACACAAACTAATAAAGACTGGAACTTTCATTTTCATTAAGAAAAACCAGTTAAGGGCCAATGAGATGGCTCAGTGAAAAAAATCACTTGCTTTTAAGCTTGATGACCTGAATTCGATCCCTGAAGCCCTCAGTGGAGATAACCAACTCCTAAAAGTTGTCTGTGCATGCGTGTGTGAGTGTGTATTTATGTGTGAGTCGGTGGGTGCAACCTTACAAAAATAAAGAGAAGAGCAGGGGAATTTCCCGATGCTCGTAGTCAGTTTGCTGGAATACTGGAACCACACAGCCTTCAGAAAACATTATTTTGAGAGGATAATGGACATAAAGTTAAATAATATCACAGAATGTCACTGTTTTAATGTTGAGAATATTTAAAGGGTTTGGAAGAGCTTCATGCCCCCAGTTTTGTTTTGTTTTCCAGTATTAGGGATTGGTCCCAGGGCCTCAAGCATATAGGGCAAGAACTCCTGCTCCGAGTTACATCCCCAGGCTCTCAAATAATACGCTAAGAAGTGCTTCAGAACTGCTGTGTGTTGGCAGACAGAATTCTGGGGATTGGGGACTACCAACAATTTTACATCAAAGAGTGATTCAGAAGAGTTGGCTTGTAAAAGTGAAAAAAAATTAGAAATACCTTATTCGGTTTAGTTTGTTTAAAAATTTGTTTAAAATGATCATGTAAATGTGTTGAAAGTGTAATTGATAGAATGCTTGCCTCCAATGCTTGAAGCCTGGCTTCAATCCCAAGCACCACACACACTGGGTACGGTGGCTCATGCCTCTAATCCTAGCACTCAGGAAGTGAAGGCAGGGAGCTCTACATAGTGAGCTGGAGGGGCAGCCTGAGATACATAAGTCCGTAAGTCCCCGTCTAAGAGAGAAGGGCTGTGAAGTGGGAGATGGCGATCTACACTCAAGTTTCAAAGAGCACTTGCACATAAATATAAGAAAAAAATCCTACCATGAAAACTGTATTTTGACTGGAGAGACGGTTGAGTCATGAAGTACCTAACCCTTTACTGCGTGGGCACCTGAGTTAGACACCTAACATCCACGCAAAGACCCAGGTGTGTGTCTGTGGGACCAGCCCTAGGGTGTCGGACACAGGCAAAACCCCAGGGCCCAGTGGCCAGTCGCCCAGAGGAACTGAGGAGCAGTTCAGTGAAGGACCCTGTCTCAAGAACACACTATAAAGACACTCAAATCCACACATATACAGCACACAAAATGAAAATAAATCTAAAAGAAAGAGAAAAGCAGACATCATAATTTTATCGGCAAAGCTTTTATTCTTCTACTTAAATTTTTCTCTCTCTGTGTTACACATATGTGCATGTGCTCACACACCACACACACACACACACACACACACACCCTTACAGCTGACAGTAGCAGAGAATCAGAATCAATACGAGAAATACCATGGGTAAGAGTTCAACACCAAAGCTATATTCCCCTTGTGGGAAGAAATATGGATGCTACTAGAATCTTATTTCAATTTTTTTCAAAGTAGGGTTTTAGTTTTTAGCCCAGGCTAGCGTGGTATTTGCTATGTAGCCAGGATGGTCTCAAACTAATAATTCTCCCGTCTCAGAATGCTGGTATTGCACCCTGGCAAGCCTTGGAGGCAGTGAACTTAAGCCATAAGTAATAACACAACTGACAATGCTGTTCTATTGCAACTAAGACAGCTAAGGACAGGGCTTTTATGGGAAGGACATAATCTGGCAAGCACATATTAGAATTATGCTCACATTACCTGCAATACTGAAATACTCTTGAATTTCTGTTTGATACAGCTAAGGCTGGACTTGAACTCTTGGCTCTCCTGCATCGGAATCCAAGTACAGGGACTACAGGAGTATGTGCCATGCCAAACTTCTTTGACAGTCTAATGGTAAATACTATTTATTATAATAGTATATTATATAATAAGTATATAAGTAATGATATTTAAAAAGTTTTAAATTACGTACATGAGTTCTCTATCTGCATGTACAGCTTTATCCTAGAAGAGGACAACTGATCCCACTGTAGATGGTTGAACCACCATGTGGGTGCTGGGAATTGAACTCAGAACCTCTTGGAAGAGCAGCCAGTGCTCTTAACCACTGAGCCATCTCCCCAAGTAATGACATTTTTAAAAGCTTCATTTTTTTATTTTTATGTGTATACATGTGAGCCTGTATGAATTTATGCACACAACATGAATGCAAGGCATGTGCAGAAGCCAGAAGGTGTTAGACTTCCTGGGATTAGAGTTACAGGAAGCTGAGAGTCACAACATAGGGCTGGACTGAACTTGGGTCCTCTGGGAGAGCGGCAAGGGCTCTTAACTATGAAACCATTTCTCCATCCCTAGTAATGACATTTCAATTTGAAAAGCTGGCATTCCTTGTCCTTCAACCTTAAAGTTGGGCTTATAAAATTCTAATACAAATTTTAAATATATAACAGGTGTAGTTTTTTTTTTTACTTTTCTCCAATAAATGAGACCTTACTTTCATTCTTGTATAATATCCTTCAGTGTTCTGTCAACACAAAAGATTAAAAAAGACAGAATAGCTATTTACTAAACACATACCCATCGCTGTGGCCCACTTACCTGCACTGTTTTGGTGGAGGGATCTGCATGATTTAAAGTGTTTTTGTCTGCATCTGGATCAGACTCTGTCTGCCTCAGAGAAGCACATATTTTTTTTGTGAAGTCTGTATCTCTATTGTATGAATATCCAAGTTTAGAAGGAGGAGATAAACCTGGCTTTTTGATAGTTGATTCACCATCCGATCTGCATTCTAAAGGTCTGGAATTCTCTATTTTCTCTTGTTCCAAGTCACTGCTGGTATTTACAATCTGAGGCTTTTGCTCATAAATTGAGGGTGGAGACACATCCTTCTTTTTAGCACTGACATGTAAGTCACTTAATTCTAAGTTCTCAGTTTTCAGGAGCCTCTTCTTGCCCGGCAAAACCAGTGCTTGGGCTGCATCTGTACTGGAACTTACCCCAGGGTCACTGGACCCTGAAGTCCTCCCGGAGCTCTGCTGGGACCTGTGGGGCTCTGTGTCACCTTTAGTCCTGCGGCAGGAAGGGGAGGCTGTGCTTGGACTCAGGTGGTCATCTGGGGTCTGGTGCTCACTCTCGGACTCTCCTACTCCACTATCAGTGACAAATACAGAGTCGTCCTGCAGCAGGAAATCCACTGCCCCACCGGCAGGCCGCTGCGGCTCAGGCTCCCGCTTCAGGTCGTTCAGCTCCGCATAGAATTTTTCTTGATCCACAGAACTGTTTGTGTCTGTTTCATAATTTCCAACTTTATATGTGCTTTTACTGCTGTTTTCTTCTATCTGAACCACATTTAGCTCTTGACCGCTAAAATGGGCCCTTATTTGATAGAGATAAGTCATAACAGTCAGTTTGTCAGGGATTGCTAATAAAACCATATCAGAAGGTTCCAGTAAACGGGAAATTCCAATGCTGGCAAATCCATCATAAGCCTTCAAAGAGAAGAAGGGACAAACAAACATGATATACTGAGCAGCTCAGACATCTATTTTAAAAACAGCAAAATTCTAAAGCTTCTTGTTATTGTAGGGTAAATAAAATTACTATACCACAAGAAAAGAATCAAATTTCAAGTAAAAAAAATGAGTTAAAAAGAGAAAAGGGGAAAATCCTACAAAATAACATATTTATCCATGAGCATAATCTAAGCAAGAGCGTGTGCTGAACAAAAGTCTTCGAATAAAATTTTAAGATGAGGACTGAGGAGTGAAGAAATGTTAGGCTAGCGTGTCCGAGTTTCTATCAGCCCTTGTCTGCCCTTTTCACAACCACTAAGTGCAGCGAAGAACACTGCATGGCGTTCAGAGAACTAACTCACACTGTTGGCTTTGAAATACCAACAAATTCTATTTAACCTTAAAGTGCAGAGACACTTTCAAATACACACTGAGGGATGGCTTTCAAATGAGGATAGGGACTTCATTTTCCTTCCTGTGTTCTGGAAGATAAAGTGCTCTGAACACTGCGACGTAGCTGGGCCTGTGAGGCTGCACCGTATTATTTTGTTAGCCTCTAAACGCCTGTGGTACATCAGGTTTTTCTGGTTTTGAAGAATCAAAGCTGTTTCTCAATTTACAATTAATTATTGCTATCCTGAACTAACCCCATGAAACAGCACTGTCACTAGGAAGCATTCAGAGTCTCCCTGAAGGTTTAGGTAGACTTCAGAAAGGAAGGACCCTACACACACACTATTGCTTTCACATGTTAAAAATCTCTATTCTTGACAGTAACCTGCATTTAAGAGCACACTTAATGTTTCTCTTAAAAGAAGTGTTAGGAAATTATTCAATCAAAAAAATTTTTGTGCTTTTATAGTAAATTTATGCCTTTGAATTCAGTCTGTATTCTTCTTACAGCTTTAACAAAAGTGAAGAAAGAAAATGAAAAATAAATTGTGCTATTAAGACCTATTCAATCTCCATAGAATAATGTTTTATAATACAGATACTTCAAAATATCTGCTGGAGAGGTGGCTCAGTTGGTGTGCATGTATCCACTTATTTGTTCTTTACATGTTTTAAGAAAATTAAAGTCATTTTCTTCCTTGTGTGTCTTGACTACCTGATTGACAGACATCAACAGCAGGCCATCAGGAAAAGCACTGCAGGCAGTGCTCTGAACATTTCCTAATTATCTAAAACGCGGACATATTGGTCCAGTGCAGACGCCACAGCTAAGTACCCTTATACTGAGTTCTTTCTCCAGACCTGAAAAAATGCTTAGCTTCATTGAGAGCAAACTCCTGCTGGTGTCATACTTCATGCAGCAATTCATTTTATGCATACTAATTGCAATTTGAAACAAACTAGGTTTCTTATGTATGAGATAAAGATTTTGCCAAAGAATTTTCCCACAGGTTAACTTCTGTTATGGTCAATCATGTGTTTTGATTGCGTGTGAAAAAAGAAGACGGTTTTGTTCAAAAATATTTTTAAAATCACTTATCTATCATCTATCTTTATCCTATCTATCTATCTATCTCTCTATCATCTATCCATCCATCCATCCATCCATCCATCCATCCATCCATCCATCC
>LOEQ01002089.1:116673-132291 GCA_001685075.1 Bramus lutescens | reverse complement strand
CTATCTATCTATCTATCTATCTATCTATCTATCTATCTATCATCTATCTTATATTTAGTGTGTGAGTGTGTGTATGCATTAGCATGTGTGTGCTGGGAGACAGGGTGGACATGGTTACCACTATGGGCATGTGCTAGTCTAAGGATAACTTGTGAGAGTACATTCTCTTTCCAGCATGTGACTCTCTGGGGCAGAACTTGGGGTGTCAGGTTTGGCAGCAGGCACCTTTACCACTGAGTCAGCTCAACGGCCAAGGGTTTTCTCAAAGAAAATTGTCTTGTTTATTCCGAGGTGTTGGTTCATTAAGGAAGAGTCACTGACAATTATATTACAAATGAAAGTGGAACTTAAGACAAAGATTTTGCTTCTTGGCTACTCTACCTGCAATTGACAGCAAAGCTTACCATGGAGAACCGTGCATAGGAGGACAGTACACAGTACATAGGTAGTGTCTAAGATTTTCAGTGTAGACGTCACAGTTATGTAACACTGTAACTACGTATGGTGATGTGTACTGAATAGTGTAAGAAAAGAATCAGTGTTAAAAACCTTATTAAAAATCAAGATTAACTATCATGGAAGAGCTATTGGATACTTGTGGACTGAACTGGCATCTAGCCATGCTAAACACTTACTTAGATACATTGCCTGTTTCAAGAAAACATGTAAATGGAATATTCTTCCCTAGGCAGTAATATGTAAATCCACATGTAAGTCCATGTTACTTAAACCTTAGTGAAGTTCTATTTATAATTAAAAATACATAGTTAGGCAAAATCAATAATGTTTCCTTTTCAAAAATTAGAATAGTCCAGAAAACCTCTACTTAAAAATAATCATCATTTAACTGATAGGTGTTCCTATGGTGTCCAAGCTAGTACTGAACTCACGAGTACAAGAGCCCTTCTGCCTTACAGGTGTGTGACACCATTGACTGACCACCAGCAGTTCATTCTCCAATGCCGACATCTGCATGGAATTTAGCAGGAAAAGGAAGACAAAGAAATATCACCTCCACAGATATAGTTTAATTAATGAAGAAAAAGACCTTTCCCTTTAATAAACACAGGCTTTCTAAAATGATGTAAGAAGTAATTCATGAGATGGGTTTACCTTGTAGAATGTCTACTAGAAAGTGCTGGGGAGTGGACCCAGCGCCTTCAAGCTTTCTTCCACTTAGTTAAATTCCTGGCCCCCAAAGGGCAGCCTCTATGAATAATAGGGACTAATTGTCAAAGACTACCCCTTTGGGGTGGCATATTTCTACTTACAAGAAAAATGACACTTTAAAGTGTATTATAACTCTATAACCCACATCGAGCAAAACATTTGCTTTGATTTAAATTTTTGTTAATTAAACTTCCACTAAGATCCTAAGATTTAAGAAAGTGACCGTTCCTCTAATTTAATGATTTAAAGTATATTAATTTTTTGTCCCTACCAGTAGTTATTTACCACGTTCCTCTCTGAGATGTTTTGGCAATGAATTCCCTTCCGAGAAGAACATTTTATAGCCACAAAGCACACAAAATAAAAAGAGCCAGTTATACCAAAAGTACAACTATTAAAATATAAAACTGAATTTGGGAAACAGTAAAATATGTTTTAATTTACACATTAATTAATGTATGTGTGACTATGCACACATATGCACATGTGCAGACAATTTCATGTAACCCAGGATGACCAAGGACCTTGAACTAATCCCACTGCCTCCAGCCCTGAAGTGCTGGGATAATGGGAGTGTGCTACCATGTCCAGTCAGTAATGAAGAATTTGAAGAAGTTCTAAAGTGTCATTTGCAGAGATCTCCAACAACTGTAGTAAAATATGAATATATATGATTTATACAGGAAACAAAACCTTTAGCATGGCTAACACAACTGTGACTTGTCACCAGCTTCATAACTGAAGGAAAAACACAAGTTTAGTCACAGAATTATGACACAATATAGTATAAAAAATACGTTTTCCTTCAACTGTGTCCAAGGACTTGCTGAATTCTACATTCAAGGACTTGCTGAATCCTATCTGCAGACAGACTTAAAGATAGAATCTACAGGTTAAAAATGCCTATTCTAAGATAACAATAACACTGGTTTTCAGTTGAGAAATTCAATTCAATACAAACACTGAGCATGTATTGTGAGCAGACCTTGGTATTGCTTTCTCTGTACACTGAAAATTACATATACTATACTGCACACAAGACAAACACATTCATCAGCCTTAGCCACAGCCAGCTGGCCCACGAGGCTCCGGCAAATCTCCATGCACCCGCTCTGAGTCTGATGGGATCAATATCCTCAGTTAGGAAGTTCTGATCAATTATATAATTAGATATGAAAAAATATGAATGTTTAACTAGGAAGTAAAAGAACCACTGTTTATCACTGCTTTGCATTTACAAGCCTGTGTATTTTTTTCTGTTTATCCCTTAGGTTCCTGCTTTCATCTCCTAAAATATTTTTCTAAAATTACCTAATAGTTATGAAAGCCTTGGATATATTCTTCAAGCTAAATGTTGCACTAAAAGCAATATGGTTTAAAAAATACTTAACAGTTAATGAAGAGCATGCACAGACTCCAATGTCTGCCTTGCATTGTGATCCTTACAGTCCATGACAAACTATGCACTGGACTTAAACTGCAGAAAGCAGTTCACTTCTGCAAATTGCAGTTATGACCTCATCCAACACCATTGCCTTTATCAAATAAATAAAAATTTGCAGCAAAGTCAAAATTGAAACTATGCCCTTCCCGGCATTTCTTACCTTTTTGTTGTTTTCTTTAATATCTTGAGGATTCAGAGACTTGTAGTCACTGAGGGAGAAAATGGCATGGTGAGTATATATAATATTTGATAAAAAATAACTAAAACAAACTGAATATAAAAATTTCATATTCAATATTATCAAAGGGTACTAGCAATTTCATAGAGGTTCAATCAACAAAACTAATAATGTGGAAACTTGAAGAAATAAATAAATAAACAGTGATTACATGTTTCATTGCCTGAAGCTTTCCATCTAAAAGAGAAGTTAAGGCAGAGGAACAGAGACTAGCTTTAACAATGAAATTTAGCATGAGATAATCCCTTATTAACAATATACAAAGAGCTACAGGCTTACTTGTCTCTTATTTGAACACTAATAAAAATTTCATAATAAAGTTAGTTTTTAATAAGATTAAAGAGAAAAATCAATTTAAAAAATAGAAAACTAATTTTTAGGTACTAAGAAAAAGATTGGTTTCCTGGCATATACTTCTCAAAAAAGGAAAGTTCTATAGTTCAAACACAGAGATAATCAAGTATTTTAGGATACATGCTAAGAAATTATTCTATTTTCCTTTAAGAATGCCCATTATTTACAATATTTATGACATTTCTACTTACATTAAGTCTGGTCTAAAGTGGTGTAAGATTGCACAAAAAGATAAACCATTTCTCCACGATGTAGTAAAGTTAGTGATTTTCACACCCCGGTAGTTTTTTGTAACTTCTTTACACCATGCAAGCAAGGACTGACTAGCATTTGGCTTTTGCCCCAGAACAGGACTTGGTATTGGGCTTGGCTAGAATATAAGAAAGAAAGAAAAAGGGTGGGAAGGGGACATTAAAAGAACTTAATAGAAGATAAAAATTAACATTAATTGACCTAACTAGATCATTTGAAACCTTTGATGTCAGTTAGGTCCTTCAAAGCTGTCAATTCATGACAATTGTTGCCTCTGAGAGCGAGACATAAATCTTAAGTTATTATCTTCAGCTTTTGCCCATGGCATTTGCCTGACAACGAGGTAGATAAGCAACATTTTCAAGTTTGGTAAGAACAAGTCATGAGTATCTTTGATGGAAACATCATGTTAAAATATTTAAATAGTGAAGGCTAAATAGCTGTGCAGATCTTACAAACTAAAGGTGGTTTCCCAAATGCAATCATAAAAATTATGCTTTGAAGTCGAACTGCAGCATAAACTGTGGGCTGCAACTGCTTTCAGGTACTGCAGAATACCCTAGTGGAAACATCAGTCAGAGTAAAGTGTAAAACACAGCACAACACAATGATAACCTTACAAAAACATCATACCTATATAAATTTAACAATAATAGAAATAGTTTTAATTATCAGTAATAGGCACATTTTGGTGACAATAGCATACAACAGTATATATTCTGGATATGCTCAAAATATCTCCAAATTATTAGTAGAGTTCATCATATATATTTAAATATTAAGCACATGCTTCCCTTTGTCCATATATTTAACACCATGATGGTAATAGAGCCTTTGCAGACATTATTCCATTATTATTACCTGGTGTTCTCAGATATAACTTCTCAGCTTACATATTCTGTCACCATCATTATAATACATCCCACCTCCATTATCCAACACCAAGAGTACTTCTGACTCCTCCTACCTTGTTCTAATTTCCCACAGTATCCATCCATCTTCTTGTGGTCTATGTATTTATATTATACTTACTAGTTACGGTTTGTCTGACTGTACTAAAGGAAAACTCTTTTAAGTCAAGACTATCAATTTGCCTTGTTTACTAAACTATCTTAAGTTTCCAGATGAATTCCTAGTGCATAGTAAATAATCAGTATTGTTAAGACACAGAATCAGTACCAGACCATTACCACACGGCATCAGTACCAGACCATCACCATGCATCATCAGCACAGAAGTTTTTTTTTCTTTTTCTGACACTCCTTTCTACCTTCAAAGGCCATGAATTTGTTTATGAAAATGAAGTGACTGGCGGGTAGGAGAGCTGGCCCTAAGGCCATAAGAGCTGGAGAGTTGTCCCTGCCTTTCACCAGCTTCTGCACTCAGGAGATTGGCCCCTGCACCTTGCCTGGGCAAAACAGGAGAGCTGGCCCTGGTGGTGTGGATGCGGATGAGCTGGCCACAGAGTATGAGAGCAGGAGAACTGGCCCAGTCCCTTTGCTCATTGCTGCAAAAGGTGACCTAGCCAAGACAATGCTGGAGAGCTCATCCTGGTAGTGAGGAGAGGGGAGAGCTGGTGGGCTGACCAATTCTACAACTACCGAGGCCCAGAACCTGCCCTCTATGAGTTGCCCCATCCCAACATCTACCCCATCTATGATCTGCTAGAGCATAGGAAGGGACAGGTCTTGAAGATCCAAAGCTGCAGGATCTCCATGACACAGGGCAACAACAGGATATTCAAGAGGAGTCCCAGTGATGGGCGCCCAGGATCAGTGGTGCAGCAGAAACCAGAGGCCTCAAACTAGACCAATGATTCTTTGTAATGAACACTTGCAAGTAAAGACAGATGGATAAAAAGGAATACTGCATGACTTGCTGTAACACTATAGCTTCCATGAGGAGATTTATGACGATATTTTCCTTTTATTTATTTTCTTTTTTTCGCTTAAATTTTATTTTATTTTGGGGGGTTGCAAGGGAAGAGGGATGATATGAAGGGATGAGGCAATGAATGGGATGGAGATGCATGGTGTGAAAGACACAAAGAATGAATGAAAAGAAAGTTTAAAATAGAAAAGAAAATGAAGCGACATTATCTTTGTAAACAAAGTTTTAACTATTGAATAATATTTATATCTTGATATTTTGTGTGAAAAAGGGGTCATGCAATTTATTTGATGAAGTAAGCTGTGAATGACTAATTTATTATTTTCCAAAGAAAGGAAGATACCAAAACCTATCTATCAAAGGTAGAAATGAAGAGCTGGGCATGCTGCTGCACACCTTTAAATCCCAGCACTCAAGAGGCAGAGAGGCAGGCAGATCTCTGAGTTCAAGGCCAGCCAGGTCTACAGAGCAAGTTGTGGGTCAATCAGGACTACACAGAGAGACCTAGCTTCAAAAGAAAAAAAAACAAGGTAGGAAAGAACTTTCAAACATAACCTTAATATATTAAAATAACATTACTGCTAAAAATAAGGTCACTCAATTATTCTTCCTATCAACATCTCTTTCAGAAACCTAAATAACTCACTGTGAAATCCCTTTAGTTTTAGTAGCTATGAGAAACTGTAGTCCCATTTCTTTCTGTTCTCCTCTTGTGTACAGCTTCTCCCTCTTCTGAGGTCTCCGCTTCCTCCACAGTCACGGCCACACATTCTGTTAGGGGTTTCTCTGGATGGTTTTCTTCCTAGCCACACTCGGGCTCATTCACTCTCAGGATTCCAACTATCACTCCCTTGTGGATGATTCCCAAATGCACATGTACGGTTCCAACTATCTCAAGATGACATTTCTGGCTGGCTGTCCTTCCTGCCATGTAAAATTTGAACTCAGTATGCTTAAAATCAGAATTTTTCCTTGCAACCTGCTCATTTCCATTGTGTTTGAAAATAATACTGCTATTATCCCAACGGTATGGATTTCAACCTCAGAGTCATTTTAAATTCTTCCTTTACATATCATTTCTCACTAGCTAACCGAAGGACAATTATTCATGTTATGGCTGTGATCTTTTGTAATCTTGTAATCTAATTCTTTTTGCCATAGTCTTCCTTGTTGCAGATTCTCCCTTTCCTGACCCATTATCAAAGCACAGTGTTTTACAACACATCTAAAACATCTCTGGTGGTTCTTGACACATACAAAATGATATCACCACATATGCACATTAAAGACCAGACATGCTAAAAGTATTTACTAGTACAATTCATCATTCTCTAACTCCCGATGCTTTCCTGCCTAAACCACAGCTTCCCCATCTCCAGACTGTCATACAGATCATCACTTCTACTTAAGAATAACTGCTGTCACACACACAACTGTGACAATGCCACATGCTTCCTTAAGGATTCAACTCAATTGTCGTTTGCACAAAATCTCAACCTAATTCCCAGTCAGTAGGCTGGAGCCCCTTTCAATGTTCTTTTGATTCTCTGTGTCTCCTATTTGGCTCTTCCTTGACTACACTATGATTTTCCATGGCTCTTACATGGCGTGGTGTTTCTGACTACATTATGTCTGATTCTCAACAGAGCATCTTCTTAATGTGTTCATAGAATACATGCTGAGTATCAAACACATAGCTACATATGCCTCACAAGCCCATGGAGATAGTGATGGCTATTTCCAAAATACAGTTGAGGAAACTCAGGCCACACAGAAAATAGATGAATCTATACCAAATTATCTCCATACCAAATGCCAGGCTCTGTCTCACTATGCATTTCACATTTCAAGATAATGCAGACATTATACATTTCTTCAAATTAGCCAAGATCTTAGTTAACTTCTTCAGAACTTAGATCACTGCCCCATATATGTTAAATTAATCATTGCAATAAATCCCCAGGCAGCTGTCTCACAATTTTGCTGCTCCAGGGACTGAAATAAGAGATCATGAATCAGACCATCCTGGGCAACATAGCAAAACCTGGTCTTAGTAGGACTAAAGCAAACCAACACATAAATGAAAAGTAATCTACTCAAAACTCAAGAGGTCCTTGTAAAAACCTCTGCCCATTCTGTTGGACTTTAGATTTTAGATAAGAACTAGAAAAGAACAAATTAAGCCCAGTTCAGTAAAATATGCACTATTATTGCTAAAGCTGATGGGGATTTTGATCTTTATGTGAGGATTCTTGGAGACTTTCCTCAATTATTGCAGATCATGGTTAAAGAACATTGATTAGATATGATTTCAGCATTTGGTAAGCTGAGAATAACAGCAATGGTGAGAACAAGAACATCTGCATCTGTATTATTTGGGTATCTCTGTCCCCATTTCCCTCTCCTGCTTCTCCAAAGCGACATCACTTCATCTCTCTCTTCTCCCTCATTTCTTCTGCTCTCCTCCCTCTCCTCCTCCCCGCCGTCCCCTCCCGCTCTTCTGACTAAGGGCTCTGGCCCACTAAGTCGGGAGTATAGACCTTGAACTCCTTATCCTCCTGCCTTACCGGAGAGTTGGAGTTAGCGCTGTGGTTACACCAGTATATACATGCTACAGACAGACGGCAAGAATCATGCAAGTAAGGCAAGTACTCTACCAACTTAAGCCACATCCCTCCCTGGCACTTGCTTTACTCCTATAATACAAGTGAAGTCTTAAATTGCTACTAGATAACCCTAAGATTCATGCTGAGATTAAAAGAATACTGACAAATTACAGTTACATTAACATATTTTTAAAAGCAGAAAAATATTGGGAAGTTTTTAACAGACATCTAACAATTATTCCAAAGCACAGCAGTGGAACAATGACAAGTCAGACAGCACGTGAAACAAATGGGAATAAAAATGTCACCCTTCTCACGAAATATTTGGTTTGGAAGATAGTTATGCTACAAAATATAGTATTTATTAATATATTTATATACATATATAAGTAGTTTATTACTGTAATTTTGAATGAATATATTTTTTAAATTACTCATTTTTTATTTTCAAATATTAATAGGTGTATTCACATAAACAAGTACTCTTTGGGAGTCCCAATGACTCTAATATTCTCTTTTTGCAAAAAAATGTAATTGGAATTTTGATGATTACATTAAATCTGTAGATTTCTTTGAGTTGGGTTTACATCTTAGACATCATAACAATATTATTTTCAAAAACACGGACGTGGGATATCTTTCCAGTTTGTAACGTAATTCCTTTCAAAAATGTTTTCTAGTTTTCAGTTGGGCAGTCTTTCAACTTCTTGGTTAATGTATAAATTTCTTTTTTTTTCTCTTGTTCCTTTTGGATATGGGATCTTAGGAAGCCCCAGGTTGGACTTGAAGTCAACAATAACGTTGAATTTCTGCCCTCCTGTCTCCCCCTCTGAAGTGCTAGAATTATAGCCTATGAGATCACATTCAGGTTTGTGCAGTACTGGGGTCAAAACCAGAGCAGCAGCTCGTGAGGTGAGCATCCTACCAACTGAGCCTCACCCCAGTCCTAGTTAAGTTTATTTCTAAGCATTTATCTCTTTTTGATGCTACTGTAAGAATCATTCTTACTTTCTTTTTCTGATTGTTCAGTGTCAGTACTCAGAAACGCAAATGATTTGCTGTTGTCATTGTTGACGTTATCACTTACTGTTTTACTGAATTTGTTGATTTTAAGGTTTTTGTTTGTTTTGGAATCTTTACTGCTTGGTACATGTATGCTCCCACCAATTCAAACAATTTTATACATCCTTTTAGATTTTGACAATTTTTCTTTTTCTTGTGTAATTGCACTAGCCAAGATTTCAAGCTCTATATGAAAGACAAGTTCCAAGAGTGGACATCCTTGCCTTTTTGTGACTACAGAAGAAAAAGCTTTTTTTGTTTTTGTTTTTTGAAACAGGGCTTCTCTGTGTAACAGCTCTGGTTGGCCTTGAACTCAAAGAGATCCAAAGCCTCTGCCTCCCAAGTGCCAGGATTAAAGGCGTGTGCCACCACTGCACAGCAGAAAATTATTCTTTATCTATGCAGTATGACAGTATCCGTGAGCTTTTCATATTGCAACTATTATGTTTGAGGGGCTTCTTTTGAACCCTACTCTGTTGAATGTTATTATGAAAGGGTACCTTATTCTGTCAAATGCCATTTATGCAATATTTCAGATAGCCATCTGTCTTAATTCCTACAACGAATCAATACAGCATATGATATCGACTAATTTATGTTGCATTCTAGCAAAAGCTTACTTGTTCACAGTGCAGTCTTTTAAAATGTTGCACAATCCAGTTTATTAATAGTTTTGTTGATGGTTTTTACAATATTCAAAAAAAGCAATGATGATCTATAGGTTTGTTTTTGTGGTTAGTAGGGCAATGCTGCCCTCATACGATGAATCAAGGAGTGCGTTCCCTCAAGTCTTCAGAAAATTTTGAGAAAAAAAATGGTGTTACTTCTTGGGATATTTGCTAGAATGGCTGTGAAACCATTTTTGTTGCTAGTGGCTATTTCTCTCCGCCTCCGGCCCCACCCATGGTCTCACCGTGTTGCATGGACTGGCCTCGGAATCAATACCCTTCTCCTCAGTTTCATAGTGCTAGGGTCATCACAAAAGCGTAAGCCATCACACACAGCTTGTTGGGTGATGTTTGATTACTGAGTCAGTTTTTTTTAACCTCTTAGAGATCTGTTCACCTTTTCTTCCTCCCCTGGTTTAGTTCCTGTCTATTTCATCCAAGTTACCCAATTTGTTGGTGTGTGACTGCTCATAGCACTCTCTTATAATTCTCTAAATGTCTGCTAAATGGGTATCAAGAACCACTTTTTCTTCTGATTTTAGTAATTTGAGCCTTCTCTTCCCCCACCCCATGCATATAGTTAAAGTTTGCCAATTTTGCTCATGTATTAAAAGAATCAACTTTTGAGTTAAGTTTCTCCAAGTTTTTTTTGCACTCATTTAGCTTATCTTTGCTCTAAACTCTATTCCCTTTGACTTTGGGATTGTTCTTCCTTTTCTGCTTCCTTAGGGAAGTTAGACTATGGCTTAAAAATATTTGCTTTTTAAATATTCTGCATGTGATTGTGTGTGTTGTGCATGTTCACGTGTATATAGGTGTATATGCATATGTGTGCATGCATATGGAGGCCAGAACTTTATGTCAGGTAATGTCCTCAGTCTTATAGATTGAGACAGGCTCTCTCACTTGAACTCAGAAGTCAAAGATTCAGCTAGTCTAGCCAGTCAGTTTGTCTCTGCTAATCCACCACCATTTTTCCCTCCTGACTTTAGGGACTCTCTTTAAACCCACTAAGTCCACTTTGTGTTGCCAGTTCATGCACGGGGGTAGGGTCATCGCTGAAACATGATAGTCCTCTAATTTTAACTGGATTTCAGTCTTTTTGTTTATGAAATATATAGATTTTAGCCACAAGTAAATATAACTTATACAATGAATTTCCCAACACCGATCCTTTGGTAAGCTAATACTAACTTGATACAGCAAAAATTTATTCAGGTATCATTTGGTAAAACTCTCATGCAATTATGAAAAGAAACACTACAAAAGTTGAAAACCTAGTAGTTTCACTAAATTCCTACTTTCTCTAAGAATCCTTATATAAATTGACAGACTCATGATAAAAAATCAAACAAAACAGAACGAAGAAAATGCCTATGGAGACAACAGCCATCTTTAATAACAGGTTTTTCAAGTAAGCAAGTGTCACGCTTTGCTCCTGGATATGTGGATGAAGGCACAGACCTTCCCACTATAATGTGGCTCTGAATCTTCATAAAGCATTATTCACCCAATAGCGCTATGCTTCACTGAGGGGTTTGAAATGGCTCTAGCCACACTCTTCTATCTGTACAGACAATGCTTGAATTAAAAGGTTGGATGTTCTCTTTCTTGAACTGTCTTACTGTCTTAATTTGCTTATTATCTTTATTATTACTAAAAGGATAAAAATCTCATAAAAATAAAAATCCACCGGAACAATCTTTTCTAGTTGTAGAACTGTCATAAGCGATTCTCATTTTTTGGCCACTGAATACAGCTACGGAGGGAAGTCAAACCCCGTGCTCAAGCTACCCATGGAGACTCAACAAGTAAAGGCCTGAAAAGAAAAACAGAAGCACGGCAAGTTCCACTTACTATGCAGTGTTTTTAAAGAAAAGGTTTTTCTCTGTCTTAGATAAATTATAAAAGTAGCACAGACTAACAAAACATTTTATTAATGCTTACTGTGAAGTACTATGCAATTCAAGTCTTAATTAAATATGCCCCAACCCAAGGGAAAAAAAAACCCAAACCCTAACCAAATTGCATTTGCCACCAAATGACTAACATGTACACAACAGTTGGAAACTGTCAAAATATTTTACAGCTCAATTGTAATTACCAACCAAATCTAAGCATGCCCTTGGGTGGGCGCTTACCACATTTGAGGGCTGCAGAGCATCAAGCGGCAGTCACTTTCCTGCAATTCCTAATTTATACATTTACAACTCCCAAATACCTCCAAAAGTTTTATTGCCATTAGTAAAAACACTCAGTAAAATATCAATATGATATAATAACTTATCATTTTCATCTATTCACCAGCAAGGACAACCTTTAAAGGTTATTGGTTAATCTTTTATTATACTCAAATATAACTAATAATTATGCTTGGTGATGAGTCATAAATGCATACAATGATTATGAGGTTATTTGTCTTTGAAAAAAATGTATCAAGAGATCTGGAGACATAAATGTTTTATGTTGTCCTTATCACAATAGATGTAGCCAAAAATAAAGGGGAAGGTGTGATTGGGGTAAAGTGTCAATATGGAAGTACAGCTGGTGAGTCTCCAGAGGAGTGAATGCAGGCATCGTTTGCCATTTGAAGTAGGACAGCATCCAGCCACTCTTCCCTCCTTACCAGAAAGTGTACAGATTGAGACTTTGCAATTAGCCACACTTGGTATCTATTCCCCATAGAAAGGAAGTTTTTAATTACAAAGCACCAGTGGAGTGCACTCCTGCTAAGGATCATGTACATCCATAGCCTTTTTATCACTCGAGGACAGACATACAAGTAGGATATACTATGGAATGTACAAACTGCTTTTCAGTTTCCCTGTGAATTAATGAAGAAAAGTTTAAAAGAACTAAATAAATTTTTATTAAGATTCTTGGAAATACCATAATCAGGAACTATTAAAAGGAAACAAAAAATTATGATGATTGGCACATAGTCAAAATAGCTACAGGTCAGTTCTTTACACCAGAAACTTTTGTCTTGAATAATATTTGGACACAAAGTTTATGAAAATTGAGTATATATTCCAATAATAGTGTCTAGGCAGGAAATATCCTATTATTTTACAAGTTAATATCCCCAAATGTTGTAAAAACACTTTCTTAGAGACATATGCTTACCTGTATGCAAAGCATATACAAATGCATTATTGTATATTGGCCATATCATAAATGGAAACTTTCAGAGAGAATATAAAGATGAAATAATTTAAATGTTAATGGAATAGAAACCTTTTTTCTCATGATAAAAATAGAGAAGGAAATATAGCAGATAACCATAGGTAGTTCAAGATCTCAAGGTCTACTTCTAAAGTGTGCTTTGTGTGGCTTGAAGTCAAAATTCAGAAAGCATAATATTGGCTGGCTCAGCAAATCAGGATCCTACTCTCTGTGCCACTTAAGAAGGTTTGTTCCTCTTCAGTTAGTTCAGCTCTATTCGCTGATGTCAACTGGAGTCATAAACCACTAATCATTTTTAAGTTACATTTTAAATCAAGGTAGAAAATTCTATTTTCAAGTTATCAAACTGTAAAGACTATAAAGACTTTTTAAAAATACAGATGACAAGGAGCACTTTATCAATAAAATAAAATGATGGAAGTATGTTTGTAGTGTATTTTGTTGCTAACCCAACACTCACTTTCCTTGGGAAACAGGTAGGGTTTTGTGCTGTATTTACTTTCTAACTCACCTTCCAGGCAAAGACTGTGTAACAAAGCTGGAGGACACAGTTCTGGTCAGTGTGAAAATTCTACGGGATTATGAATGTCAATACAAATGAAAATCATGTTCAAGCTCTTATTTACAGTTTTTAAAAAGCCAGTATGGTTTCAGATTCCATACTGCAATAAATACTCTGAAGTATCACCACTGGTGACTCTTCTGGCATGACAGAAGAGTACTGACAACCATCTGAGGGACAAGTGAAGCCTTCTCTGCACTTCTCCTGCGGAGGATGCTTTGGCATCCAGGTAAGGTTAAACAGAAAAGGAAAATAAAGTTGCAACTTTGAAACCCCCTTCATTCACTGAGTACCATATTCTCTCTGACATGACAGCCTTGTGCTGGGTCAGTAAAACTGCCCACACTAAGCTGCATATTAATTGCTAATAAATATTTAAAATTAATTTTGGGCTGAAATATGCAGTCTAAAGTTTGAATAGTATATTCTTTCTGCTCCCAACCCTCTGTCTTAAGCAGTACTTGAGCATTACACATATACTTTGAAAGTCATTGTTTTAAATAATACAGTGGGCTACATCTGCTTAATAAAAACATGACAATCTTATGATATGATATGGCAGCTATGATAATCGCCATTATCATTTACACTTTGAGAAAACAAACAGTATATAAACCAATGATTGTAAATGTTTTTCATGTTGGGTCTGGTGGCACCTGAGGCTGAGGCAGGCAGGAGGATCAACTTCAAGGACTGACTGGGATAAAAGTAATTTCAAGTCCAGACTGAAACTAAGAAACCCAGTCTGGAAAAAAGAAAAAAAAGAAAGAAAAAGGGCGGGTGGGGAAGAGGGGACTAGTATCTCAGTGACAGAGCACTTCCTTTGTGCTCCCGAGGCCCACAGTTCCATCTTCAGTACCATAAAATAAACACCTGACCAGCTGACTGACCGAATGAGTCTCTTACCATTGTACAGTGTCAAGAACGGGAACTACTTCACAAAAGCACAATGATTCTCTTCTATCTGTCATGTTGTATTAAACATGTATACATTATATGCTGACATGCAGGAGCTAGCAATGCCGCATGTTTACACGCCATGCTTCACTGCAATTAACTTAATACGAAGCAGACTTAGAAAGTCTTGTTTTGAATCCTGTACTTTCAATCTACAAAATCATCCTTTGACACGAATCTTAACTGGTCAGTCAGTGATGTGGCCAGCACAAAGCTTCATCAGCTCACAGTCCATTGTCAGGAAAGTGTCAGAGATGCCCATGCCAATGAGAACGAGTCGCTGGAACTCAAGAATCATACACATTACTGGATACAGTGTGATGATAGATGGTAAACAGGATCCCACACAGGATTACAAACAGAACCTGTTGTTAACATATACCTCACAGTGTCATCTAAAGGATGAGGTGGTCTTTACCAGACTCCTGCATATGTATACAAGTAACCCCCCCAGCTCCACATTAAAATGAGTATGTGATTGTCCTTCACTACTCCCAACATAGCAATACAGAGACCTAGATTAGAGAAGTAGGTGGGGAACACTTCCTTTTTGTTTGTTTGTTTGTTTGTTTGTTTCAGGAGCTTTTATGTTCTTTGAAAAGCATTGGGAATCACAAGGAGGTTTTGACCACTTGGGCATACCAACTGACATTTACTGTAATTAAGAAAAACCTGACTCATCACACTGTATCCAGTAGTGTTTATGATTCTTCAGTTCCAACGACTGTTTCTCATTTGCATTGACATTTTGACATTTTTCCTAAAAATGGACTGTACATTTTCAAATAATAATAACATATCTTACATGTTACACAAGTAACTTATTTTCATGAAAACTATTTTCAAAAAAATAATCTCTTCAACTTCTGGCTAAAAAATGGATTTTCCTGTTGGTTTTCTGTTTTCAGTCTGGTGTGACACATTTGGCTCAAATAAAAGAATACAATCTAGCACATCAAAGTACAGTTGGAAGGAGGCCTTTTTTTAAATACTTTTTAAAACATGTATTCATCTATTTATTTTGTGTGTAGATATGGGTGGAGGCTGGAGCACAATGTGTGGGAATAGGCTCTCTCCTTCCACCATGCAGGACCTGAGGATTGCACTCAGGTTGTCGGTTTTGGCAGGAAGTGGATTATCTACCTCACTGTTCCAGGAAAGGGGATTTCTAAAGGCCTTTTAAGACAATTGGTAGATATTTTTCTTTGCTATTTCACTATATATATATA
>LOEQ01002089.1:86329-104688 GCA_001685075.1 Bramus lutescens | reverse complement strand
GAGAGTTAGCCAAGAAGAGGCTAGACATAATGGGCCAGGCAGTGTTTAAATGAAAAAAAAATATAAGGTAAAATTATAGGTTTTGAAAATTATTGTTACAAATTATTTAGGATAATCAAGAAACACAGATCAGTAGTTAGTCATATAATAATCAAATTTGTAGATATGCTAGGTATGTTTTCCAGATCACATAGAGATATATTTTTGATAGATAGATAGATGGTCTCCAATACTTTCAAAGACCTACAGAATATGGCATTTAAAATGTTTTGTTAATTTAGGGGTTTTTTATTACAATGAGACACATCTTCTCCTGGCAGCACCAATTTACTTCAGAGATGATGGGCACTGAAGAAACTCCTTATGGAGTTTGCTGTCACTGTGGCAATATTAGCCATTTGGGCAAGAAACTGCTCTTGCTTGGACTGCTTGACAGTATGTTGTATAAAATGGACATGCAGGACCCACAGGAAAGAGACCAGTGACCTTTGCTGGACTAAACAAGGCAGGATGGTCCATCAGAGTTCCTGCTTCCCAGAAGAAACTGCCAAACATTCTGTAGGACAGAGGAAAGTGACTGACAAATTTTGCTAATATAGGCAGACCAGTCTTTCAAATTTCCTCCTTCACTGAAAAGTCTGCCAGATACAATGGGCCTATAGGCTGAAGATTATGCCCCAACATTGCAGAGGAACTTTGGATGACTGTTCAGGCAGTCAGATGTCTCTGTTATTTCTAGAGTTATTGGTAGTCATTTGCAATGTACCTATTTTTTACTTAAATAATATTATATCCTTCTGGTGGCTCTGATGGAGTTGAAGACTAGATAGTCATAGTTGCAGTTTTTCTTAGATATGAGAGAAAATAAGTTAGCTATAAATTTTTGGATTTATTAAGATAGGATAGATTATGGAGTACTTTCTTTAAACTTACCAGAAACAAAAGAATTGGAATTCAGTACACTGTGAATGTAATCTTTACTTGATAATTGTTGCTACTGTATACAGTTGTACTATGTTAAAGTAAAAACTTTTCATGTGTGTTTAGAAAGAAAAAAAGGGGAAATGTTAGGGAATATTATTTTCAGGTGTGTGATTTTTGTTCATGCTGCATTTGTTTAACTCTGTAAAGCTATGTTACTTTGCCTGTCTAAAACACCTGATCATCATAAAAAAGAGCTAGAAATCCTGACTTTTCATTTGTATGTTTGTTTGTTTTGTTTTTCAAGACAGTGTTTCTCTGTATAACAGTCATAGTTATCCTGGAACTCATTTTGTAGACCAGGCTGGCCTTGAACTCACTGAGATCACCTGCCTCTGCCTCCCTAGTGCTGGGATTAAAGGCATGTACCACTAGAGACCAGTGAGAAATGCTGACTTGTATATTCAGTGTTTAATACAACACTGGCATATTGTGAATACACCATAATTTTCAGTTATAGTAAAAGCCTCATAGTATTACAGTTACTATATGAAACATCTTAAAGCATATGGTTCAATACTTAAAACATTTTTGAATGAGTAAACTCAACAATCCAATTAACTTCAAACTAAAAATTTCTGAATAACTTTTGATTCTTACTCTCTCCTTTAGCCCTTCCAAACTATTCTTTAGCTGTGGTGTCTATTAATAGCATTTATTCTTTTCTTCCATCTATACACATTTTGTTTTGACATAGAGTTCCACATATCTCGGGTAGACCCTGAACTTGCTAGACAGCCTTAAACTCTGATCTTGGTGTCTCTGCTTCCTGAGTGTTAGGATTAGCAGCACACTCAGTTTGTGCAGTGCTGGGGATCAAACTCAGATGTTCAAACATGAGACAGACACTCTACCAACTGAGCAAAGTCCTCAGCTCCCAGCTTTACTCCACTATGCCATGATTTCATGTGATTTCTGGCCTGGGATATTGTAAAAGTCTCCTATCTGTAGCCCTGTCTTCAATTTCTTCACTCTATTTTTACATACTGTCTTTAAAGTTCTCTTTCTACTGAAATCCGATCATGGTTTTTATTTATCAAAAGGAAACCAAAGATGGGCAAGGCTGAACCTGAAAATGAAATGAGTGAGCCAAGGTTCTGGAGGCATGGCTCTCATAAATTTATTGTGGCCTCAGGTAACAATGTGAAACATCACAGTGAAGCTGAAGCTGATGACAGACAAGGAGAGGAGGAGGGCGAAGGCAATGCAGTGGAAATGTTCAGTCTGTTCTTAAACATTGCTGTATAGGAGTGTAGCTCAGGGCCCACTCTGCTTCTATAGTGGTGATGACGGAATTTACATTCAGCAAAACTAACTTACTGTGCGGCTCTGTACGTTCACAAAGGTGTCCAGTTGTCTAACCTCTACTAAAGTCAAGCTGAACAGGGCCTTCTTTCTATAATTCAACTTCTAACTATGCTGGACAATACACTGCTTTCCAATTTAAATGAAAGAGAATCTTGAACCAGTCAACTATATGACTTGAGTCTTTGGATTGTTTGTTACTTCCTTGAGACACTGTACTAAAAATTAATACATGCTGGGCATTACATACAAGTATATTCCCAGCCCCTGAACGCTAGGTTAGGAAGAACTCAAGTTCTAAGACATTCTGAGTTATATAGAGAGACCCTGTCTCTGAATAAACAAACAAGCAAATAAATAAAGATGAAAAGACTTAAAAGCAAACATTCCCTGACAAAAAGCAAAGCCCAGCTACATTTCTAAAATGAATCAAAAACCAGCTAAGTCATTCATTAATGAATTACTCTGCAGCAGCATCTGGTGGCAGTGCTAGAAAACTAGCCTCAACACTTTTACCGAAACTACTGTATCACTCCACTAATCTCTAAGGATCTGGAAATTATATGTGGCACACAGAAGCAATTACCTCTGGAGCTTGAAAAGCCATTTAGGTATGAAAATGGACCCTAACTGTAGAATTTACACTTAAATATATTTGTATTTACTGTAAAGTAATGCCAAAAATCTACTTATTAAAGTTTAATATTTTTAAAATTTATATTCTCAAAGAATTAATTTATTTTCAAATATTTTCAGTTTGGTCTCATTTTCAGTAAGATCATTATTAGAAAACTTTATCTAGCTTTAATTTTTAAATCATAAAATTTTTAAAGGACAGAACAATTTCTGGTTAAGATCTAATGAAATGATCTGGTTACAAGCAGGTTTGCAAAGAAAATGCCCACACATCATTAATGATAATAGTGTTAATGGAGCCAACACGCAGTGTATGTACTATTAATCCTCAGATTACAACTCATAATCCAGGTATTAGGGTTTATACGTTCCACAGCAGCTTGGCCGTCTCTACAGTTAAAGAACACCTATTACTGACAAAATTGTGTCCTAACCTCCTGGTTAACAGCTGTGACTATAGATAGTAACAGGAATATATAATAATTGACACTACTCAGTTGCTGCACTAACTCAAACTGTACTGTGACTGTTTCTCCAAGTTTAAGCATGTCAGGCTTGTGCTTCAAGCCTTGCAAGTTAGGAATCATTTAAAATAATAAAAAAGGACTAAACAAGAATTAAGCTTAAATGTTAAATAAACATAAATCCTTTGCAGAATTGACTACAAGAGTTTACACCGATTGTAAATATTTCCTAATAAGTACATAAAATAGTAAAACTTAAAATTTTTGTTGAATTTACAGTTCATATTCTGTTTTAATTTATTCTTGACCCACAGGTTACTTAAAATGTAAATATTTCAAACAGATAGGCCTGCCTTAATTATTGTTTTGTTACTGATTTCAATACTAGTTTTTCTATAAGTGGATTTCAAGATTAATTCTGAATACTTGTGTTAGAGGTTAAGGTGGAGACACTTAGTAAACAAATTCTGTAGCTATAAAATACAGTATTTTAGGAGGTCAAAATTACTAACTGAATCTTTACACCTTATTGCTTGTTTTATTAAAATATGATGTCTTTCAACTTTTTATATACCTTTGCTTTAGATGTATATAAATTAGAATTTAAAAAATCTGTATCAATCATTTTAAGTGAGGTATTCGGTTCACACTAATAACTGAATTAATTACTGAGTTTAAAAGTGCTACAGTATTTCATTTTTCCAAATATTTCATCTATTCTATGTCATTTATCTCCTTTGTGGAGCTCTTTGTTACATTTTAAAATCATCTATCATTCATTGTCTCTTCTATGTAGAAATTATGTATTATGTTCTTATCCTCTTAATGCTGCCCTAAAACTCACAACACACTTAGCTACCCAATATCCAAGCAGCAGCTGACATCAAACATCTCAGTAATACATGGCCCTTAGATTATTAATATTGGTTAATATAGCTAATATTCACTTGCACGTCTACATTGGCATGTGGAAAATAATCACCCAACTGTCTCTTCTGAGAGTCAGCAATGCTCCTTTCAGGTCATTCTTCCTCTCCTACCTTTAGACTGTAAGATTTATTGATCAATCTGCTTCTGAATTTATTTTACTGAATCAAGAGACTATCATCTTTCGTCCATTTAGAAGTTATTTGTTCCTCCAATGTCATTTTTGCCCTACTCTCTGTTATCTTAGATAGATTGGAACTGGAGGCTCTGAGATGGCTTGGTGAGTACAGGTGCTTGCATGGGAGCCTCATGACCTCAGTACAGTCTCCAAAACCCAGGTAGGTGGTGAGACCCGATTTCTCTGGTCTATGTGCACGCTCTCACATGTGTACACACAAACATATGCGTGAATGCATGCACACACACATGCATGCATACCAGCATACACCAGGGATTTTTCCATGAAAAAACACCCTGTTTCAAAAGTTCTCAACATTTTTCCAATTTTTTGGCATTCTTTCCAAGTACAACTCTGTTCTGCACTTTCCTTCTACAACATTTTAGAGCAAATCCCAGAATCCTATCATTTCAACAGTAAATAATTTATTATATATTTATAAGAGACAAGCAGTCTCATTTTGTCAAGCTATACATCTGCTGAGTGAATCTCCCCAAATCTCCTGTAGGAGCCTCACATTCTGCATTGTGTTCTTCTCTGCTCACCAGCATTCCTTGTAAACTGGCAGCTAGTTACTGCAGCCAGCAGCTTGTCTAAATCCTAGTTAAATCCTCTGGCAAGAATATCGCCAGCTTGTTTATGTATTGCCTGTTATGGTCAGACTGGCTGTCCAATTCTTAATGGTATTAAGACTGATCATTATGGTTGCCTGCTGGCAGCCTGATTTCATTGGTATGTCTTATAAAATTTTAGCCTGATAGGTTTAACAGCCATGCCAATTAGTGTTAGATATACTACTTTATCAGGAATTATGAAGGAGTATGTTTTCTAATGAAATAATTTCTTTCTGTATTTCATAGTCAGAATTCTTGTATTGAAAAAACTTTCCTTCATGAATTACTTAATTATCTTGAAATACAGTTAACAAAGGAAAATCAGGATAAACAGCTTAGTATTTCCCTTTAATTATTAATATGGTGGTGAATGAGCTAAGGTCTTATTAACTATCAAAGGCAATTTTATACTAACATTAATTCATGAATTTTAATATATTTGATACTTTAAATCCCTTCAGATACTTTTTCTGTAAATATCCTTGCCTGTTTTCAGAATTTAATGTTATGAAAGCTATTAAAAAAATTTTTTCTTATAGTAATATGCATGCTGTTGAAAGTCAAACACATTATTTAGAATGTCTAGATTAAAACCTCAACTCCATTCACTTTGCCTCAATGTATATCTTTCTAAAGCCTCAAGTCTTTCTCCAGAGAGAAAATTCTATTTCTTTGATAAATACTTTCCTAACTTGTCCTCATATGTATAAGACAAAGGATGCATGTCCTGACTCTACCTTGAGTTTTTTTTTCCTTCTAAAATTTCTACCTCAATTTTCACCTTGAATTCTAAAGAAAATCTTTCATGTGCGGTGTAAAGGTGTATGCTGGTCAGCACCTGCCATGCTCAGTGACTGCAGACCACAAGCCCTAGCCTCATCACCTCTCCGGCTACACTATCAGCTTCCACAACTTAAGGGCTCTTTCTCTACCTCAAAGAACTCCTTCCTATTCTGAGATTGTTATACTTTTCACAAATTTTAAAATCAAAGAACTCCTTCCTATTCTGAAATTGTTATACTTTTCACAAATTTTAAAATCAAACAAACAGAAAGGTTACTATATAATAAAGGCCTTGTTATTTATCTAGGGCCAAATAAAATTAGTATTTTAACTTGCATCATCAGTTTTTGTGATGACTACCTCTTTCATTTGTCAATGATCAATCAAATCACTTTTTATAATTTAATACTTGTTTCAAGTACTCTTTTGTTTCTATAAAGTTTCATGTTCCCAACTAAAACAAACATGGTCAAGTGAGAGCGAGCAATACTTCTAGAGGCAGGAACCCTTTAGGGCGCATTAATGTTGATAAATAGGCAAGAATCTTGTTCTTTGATGGCAAAGATTTTTAAACTTCTTTTTCTTTGTGAAATCAAAGCAATCACTCAGTTTTAGGTTCTTGAAAGACAGCAGAATGAACATTTCTTTAAGAATGAAGTATGTACTACCAAATTTTATGAATGCTAACTCTTTAGTTTGTTCATCTGTCAAGTTTGTACTTTCATGACCTTCAAAGTTTCCAACAACTTAAGTTTTGTAGCTTAGCTTCCTCTTTTGACTCACCCAAGGTTGGGACCTGCTCTGCACACTGCATCTTTTGTTTGGTGTGCTTGGTATATTACAGGGTAATTTATCGTTAGGAGTTGAAAAGGACATTGAAAGGTCATTGTTTATGCAACTTCACAAAACCGCTGCAGATACAGTCCTCTTCCTCATGTAATAAAGAATAAGCTCATCGCTGATTCTTTTGCATTTATCACCAATAGTGCACCCTAACATTGTCATGCCACACAGAATTAGTGCCATTTGTCCCTTCTTGTTTGCTTAATCTTTAAAAGGTACTTAGTAAATATGCTGAATCTGTCATTTATCACTGAAACCCATAGTAATAATGTTTTACCTTATTCGTATGATTTTTCTGTACAGGGAATTTTTGTATATAAAGAGAAAATAGTAACTTAATCTCCACTAGCTGGGAAACTTTAAGAATCTTAATTTAGTTACTTTAGTTGATCTAAAAGAGCAACTTTCCAAATATCACAATTTACACATTGTATTTCTCCTGGGGCTTCTTTAAAAAATTAGCATTGTTTTCTTTCTATTAAACTCAGTGAGAAAATTCTCAATGATGTTCTTGATGCTAGGTTGCTGTTTCTTTGAGACTGTAAGAATGTATTAGCACTGAGGCACAATTATCAGATGTTTTATCTGGAGCTAGATATGGTGGCACTTGCCTATAACCCAGCAATCAGGAGGCTGAAGTAGGAGGGTCATGAGTTCAAAGCCAGCCTGAGCTACACGGTTGAGCCCCTATGCCAAAAACTCAATGTAGTCAAACAAAAACCAGATTATGTCCCAGTCATGCTCCAGGACTAGAATGGAGGCAGGTTAACCCAGTGCCTGGAGTGTAAGACTACAGGAGGCGGTCACACACTGTGACACAGAGGGCAAGTTTACACATGCAGTGCTATAACAGGAAGTCTCGAAGCTTTGTGCCATAGGTGTCTCCTGTCCTGCCCTCTCTGAGCCACACAGTATGCATGTCCAAATATGTGTTGAAATTGATAGTCCTATGTGCCAGTGAGGTTTTCAGGTGATCTCTCAATTTTCTCACTAGTATAGCTTATGGTCTGAAAATCAACAGATCTTTCAGCTTCAGTACCTTTGTTTTATCTTACTTATGTTGAAAAGATCTCATGCAGCTCAGACTGGCTTCAAACTCGCTGCCTCCTAAGGACAAAATTACATTCATGCACCTCCACACAATTTCAACATATATATTCTATGTTCTAGTCTTTGTGTGTATGGGGTGGTACATTATTTACCCTGTGTACATGTCCAAGGCAAACCAAGGCTAAAGAACAGGTGGCAGACACACACCCCATGAGAGTGGTGCTGAAAAAGGAATTCAAGTCACTTTCATAGTCAGATGCCTTAGATGATCATGGTCCCATACACCCAGCTAGTGAAAATGCCAAGTTCTACTCTTGTCTCTACTAGCACCTTGCATTTTATATCTAAAATCATATTTATATTGTTTTTTGCATAACAATATATGACAATTGGTTAATACAACAACAATACATATACCCATGATTATATGTTAATATGTAATAATGAAAGTTAACCTGGAAAAATTTGCCCAAACTAACTTTCACCCTTACACATGAAGGATACCATATTATTTCTAACCTGTTTTATATTTTGCTCCAACAATGTTTTACATTTCCATGTAGTTAATGCACATAAAATTTCCTCAAGAGATACAGTAAATTCTAGCATAAGTAAAAGGAACAACGATGAAATTCTTCAACAAAGCACTTATTGCAATGAAACCCTATTCATAGTACATTTGACATGGGTGGTTTCTTCTCCTTCCTTTAGATTAGTATAGGCTACTCGTGCAAGGCTGCTTTCAAGTCTCCTTCAAAGACCCAATTCTTCTTACAGACTAGCTCAGTGGATGAGTATGTGCAGTACCACAGGCTCAGTCACAAGCTCATTAGACAAACAAACAAGCAAAATGGTATACAATGCATAATGCAAAACCATCAGCTTACAGACACATAACTCAGTGAAGTACAATAAATGTACCTGAATTTTACATTTATTCACTAATTTACTGTTTATATGTGTACATGTGTGAGCTTGTTCATGTGGGGTGATGTGTGTGTGTACAAGAGTGTGTACACACATGTGTATTCACATATATGAAAGTCAGAGAACAACCTTGAATGTAGTCTTCTGGTGCCATACATTTTTTTATTCTTTTTATGTATGAGAGAGGGTCTTACTATATACCCCTGACTACCTATGAACTCAGAGATTCACTTGCCTCTGCCTCCAAAGTACTGGGATTAAAGGTGTGCCACCATGCTAGGCTAATCTTGTTATTTTGTTTTGCATTGTTGCTGTTGTCTTTAAGACAGAGTTTCACCCATTAGGCTAGGTTGTCTGCCCAGCAAAGCCCAAGGGTACACTTTGTCTCCACCTCCCTGGCGACAAGATCACAAATATGACATACCAGCTTGTGTACAAACTCAAGTTCTCCTGCTTGTACACTAGCACTACTAAATGAGCATCTTCCCAGACCCAAAGTTTACTTTTAAATCACCAAAATGACCTTCAAAAATTATGCAGCAATAGCTTTCATTACTTAGAAGCAAACTGTGTGAAGGAGTAAACATCAGCAGATGTTACCTTGGGAGAAGTGGAGGGCTCCCTCCCTGTAGGAACGACCGGGCTTTCGCTGACTCCAGGCTTGGCCGAGAGGGTTGGTGGGGCCGGGGCCTTTCTTTTCACTCTCCTTTCAGCCTCCCCTTCTGGAACTGCAGTGACCAAATTGTTTGGAGAAGTTGGCTTGGGCTCATAAAAAGGATTGGATCTAAATGATAGAAAAATTATCATTAAATTTCTCTTGAAAATAGTTTATTTCCACCTAAAGTAATTAAAAAAAAAGTTCTGAAAATTGCATTCCCAAATAAACCCAAATCAGTGAAACCTAAAAAGTTTGAAATAATGACTTTTATCTTCTGGGCCATTTCAGTCCAGATTTAGAAAAGATTTAAAAAAAACAAGCAAACCCAGGCAAGGACTCGATTCAAGATGGTGATGGCGGCAGTCACCAGCACTCTAAGGATCTCAGAGCCTAAGAGACCCACAGGGGCTATGAGGGGAGATGCAGTGTCACCAGAACAACTTAAGAAGGGCAGGTCTCATGGGAAGATGCTTTTAAAAAGTGGTCTCGTGAAATCTGAGAAAATGATGGGGACTGCAGAGGAGGGGGGAGCACTTCATTGTTGAGCGGGGCCTGTACTAGGCCTGCCTGGAGGCGCTGCTCGAGGCATGATGGACTTGTCTGATAGTGGGGTGGCCAGCTCTGAAGGCTGGGAGCTAGCTGTGCAGCAGCCTGGGGCCCTTGCAGAACCTGCCTCCAGACTCTGCCCCACTGCAAGGTCACCCTGACTCTGGAAAACAAGAGGATATGGGAGATGGGTCTCAGCGACAGTCTGTTTCAGAAACCAGAAACCTTGAACCAGACCAATGACTCATTGCAATAAGTATTTGCATGCAAAGATGTATGGGCAAAAAACATATATACTGTGTGACGCACAGCAGTCTGCAATGCTACTTTGATGGATGAAAGTGCACTGGAGAGGTAGGAAAGAAGGCGGAGTGGAGCAGCGTGTGCAGTAGAGAGAGTGGCTGTGGACAATGCTGAGTGGTGCCAGCAGGGGTGGAGTGTAGCTGCCTGGAGCCCATGCAGGATCTGGCCCTGAATGCACTGTCCAGCCACATGATCACCCTGGCTCTGAGCAACAAAAAGATATCTGAGATGAAGCATGGTTCACTTTCTGGATTAAGCACCCTTGAAAGACCTCCATGGTCTGTGCTGCTGCCAGAGGCCAAACTGGTGTTCATGGTCCACTGTGTATCCAGGGGCCATGCTAGTGTCTATGGTCCATGCTGCCTCTTCAGGCCATGTTGATGCAGGCCTGTGGTCCATGTTGTTGAGGGACCCATGCTCCTGATAGAGGCCATGTTGATATCTGTAATCTTTGCTGCCATCTGAGACCATGTTGATGATCATGGTCCATGTTACCACCAGAGGACTTGTGGATATCTGTGGCCTGGGCTACATGTTGAGGCCTATAGTCCATGTTGATGTCCACAGTCCATGCTGCTGTTGAGGGCTATATTGGTGTCTGTAGATGGTGATGCCACCAAAAGCCATGTTGATGTCTGTGATCTATGCTGCAGTTGAAAGCCTTGTTTACATCCATGGTTTGTGCTGCCTCCAGAAGCCATGTGCTGCTGTTATAGGAATGCTTCTTCTGCAGTGGTACTGACTACGGACTCATAATTGAGAATGAGAGACATTGAAGGCTTCTGTGGCTGCNAATAGTTCAGACAGGAAGCCATTAAAGAGTCCTTTAACATTGAGATAGTGATGCTGAAGGGTAGCTCTTCACAGCTGATGGCTTGGGGCAGGGGTGGGGGTGGGGAAGGACTCAGTTTTCTTTAAGGGGCTTGGCCACTAATGCTCTAAGGAGTATATGGGAGTTGGTAAATGAGTGAATTGGAGTTGGGGTATTTTTTTTTCTTTTTGCAGGGAGGGCACCTGGGTTTGAGGGTGGACCTGGGAAGAAAGGGAAGTGAATGTGATTGGGGTGCATTGTGTGAAATTCCCCCCCAAAAATCAATAAAAATATTATGCTAGAAAAAGAGAATTCCTAAAAAAAAATCATGTGCAGTTTAAACTACTCTATGTAGGAACTCAGGAAAATCATCTTTAAGGATGGGGAGTACATCTATTTTTGGGATTCCCCCCAAAATGAATCAGAATAGAAATGCTGTTTTTTGAGATTATTTTATTTTTATGCTGTACTCTCATATTGAGCGTTATAGTGGCTGCACTATGATCCCATAACAGAGAATGCACACCCTTCTTTTCCCACATCCTCGCCAGCATCTGTCATCTGATTCTTTAATAACAGCTATCTGAAGGGAGCAAAGGAAATCCCCAGTCAATTCTAATTTTCACTTCCTCAATGGCTAACTATGTTGGACATCCTTAAACACATTTATTAGCCTTTGGTATTTCTCCTTGGAGGCCAGTGCGTTTAGTTCTCTAGCTCACTGACTGTGCTGTCTTCTTAGTCATTCTTTATATTCTAGATATTAAGTCTTTCAAGATGAAAGCTCAAAGAAATCTTCTGACATCTGTAGATTCTCTTCTCTTTGCTATATAGAAACCTTTAAGTTTCATGAGGTCCCATTTTTCAACTGTTAGCATTATTTCCTGTGACACTGGAGTTGGGATTTGTGCAGGCTTCACTCTACATACGGATAGCCGCTGTTTCCAGCACCATTTGCCCATGACATTCTTTTCTCCAGACAAAAAAAGGTGTCTATAGTTGCATGGCCCTGTTTCTGTTTTCTTGATCTGTGTTTGTTTTTGTGCCAGCACCATGCTGTTCTTACTACTATGGCTTTTTTGAATCATCCCAGTATCTCTAGAATGAAGTCAACTTGTCTGGAATGAAGGATCTTTTTAAAGTGTTCTTGAAATCAGTTTGCAGATACTTTTTACTATATCCATTTCATGTATGTATGCATGTGAACATCACAGCAACACATGTGAGAACTGACGTAAGGCTGTGCAGGTTGATTATGGAGAATTCTGGATCTATGTTCATCAGAGGCATTAGTCTGCAATTTTATTTTTGTTGTTGTCTTTATCTAAATAGCTGTCAGTGCAATGCTAGCTTCATAAAAAGGATATGAATAATCTGTGAAACATTTAGTTTCTTTAATGGTCTGGTAGAATTCTGAGGCAAATTTGTCTGGGTTTGAATATATTGTTTTGGTTTTGGTCAGGAAATCTGACATATTTTTTAAAACTATTGCTTCACTTTCCTTCCTTGTTATAGATACATTTAAAAAATTTTTTTCTTCTTGGTTTAACTTTGGCACACATTTAGAGACCCATGTATTTCTCTTTGATTTCCCAATTTGGTGGAATATATTTTTTAGGTATGTCCTTATGACTTTTTGTATCACACTGATAGCTGTTGGTATTTCTCCTTTTCATCTCTGGTTTTATTATTACAGGTCTTTTCTCTCTTACGGGTACTTTGGCTAAAGGTTTGTCAATATTATATATTTTTTCAAAGAATCAATTGCTCCTTTCATGAAATATTCTTACTTTTTCATTGATTTTAATTTTTGTTGTTGTTGTTGTTCACTAGTTTTAGTTTGGCTAGTTCTCCTTTATGGAATGCTGTAATGGGCTTAATTACATTGCTTATTTATGATATTATTTTAAATGTAGGCACTTCCTGGGCTCTACCATTCCCTCTTGGGGCAAGGTTTTATGGTATCCCATAGATCTTACATGTTCTGTTTTCATTTTCATGCGATTCTAGGAGCACTCTAAACTTTCTTTTTAGTGACCAAAGAATATTGTTTGGTCTCTATTAGTTTGTACATTCTGTGTTCTCTCTCTTACTGTTGGATTCTAGCTTATTCCTTCCAGTGCTCTCTTGCAGAGCTGGTTGGGGAGTCATAAGTTGCTTTAGCCTACTTCTGTCATAGAAAGGTTTCCTTCTCTTTCAAGTAGGACAGAGTGCTGTACACAAGTATGGATTGACAGGTGTGACTCTAAGAACTTGAAATGCACCCTTCCGTGTCTTTTGGACTTTAGTGCTTCTATTAAAGACTCAGCTGTTGACATTCCACAGTGTCACAGTCACAGGGTTATTGAGCAGATCCAACTCTTCGCATTCATGCCCTTTGCTTCACTCCTTCCAAAACCAGGTCTGACAACCTATATGGTCGAAATTGAGACATGTGATAAGTTGAAACTGAAGAAGACAGAAATGCAAGAGAAAAATCCTCTACCTTCAAAAGAAATGACTAAAGCAAGCTTGCGAGTCTTAATGACGCAAGCACCACCAATATCCACTGTATATTTCAAAAGCATTGCCTTCTCACATTACTTCTTATAGGTATTTACTTTTGTCTTAGTTACTTTTCTATTGCCATGAAGAGACTCCATGACCAAAGCAACTTATAAAAGAAATAATTTAATTGGAGGGCTTGCTTACAGTTTCAAAGGCTGAGTCCATGACCACCAGGGCAGGGAGGAGGGCAGCAGGAGATGCATGCTGGTAGAGAAGGGGACAAGAGCTTATATTTTATCCCTAAGTTGAAGGGAAAGGGAGAGAGAGAGAGAGACTCTCTCTCTCTCTCTCTCTCTCTCTCGAGACTGGGCCCGGCATGGGCTTTTGAAACCTCAAAGCTCACCACCAGTGACACACTTCTCCAACAAGGCCACACCTCCCAAACCTTCCCCAACAGCTCCACCAACCAAGGACCACACATTCAAAAATAAGCCTACAGGAGCCATTTACATTCAAACCAGCCCAACTCTGTAGGATACAGAGGTTGGGCCAGCTTCAAAAACTGTGCTGCCCCTTCCACATCAAGCATCACAACTGCTGCCAATGGAAGCCAGGCCTTCATCTCCCACATGCCAGTCTGGTGGCCAGGGAAGGGAAAGAAGGCATGCTGAATGGAAATGCTGGTGGGATGTGCTGAAATCTACATTAACGCTCAGGACAACCCAAGGTTCCTGCAGCTGGTAAAATGCAGTTCAGTTACAGTGTCATGTTTTGCTCAAATGATTTTAATAATTGGAATGCACACGTTTTAAAAGCCAAAAAAAAGGAGAAAAACTGGCTGTTATTCTGATGGGTCTGCCTTTATATGTCACGTTCCGTCCCCACTTCCCCTTTTCTTTAAACCCGCTTTCAGTATTCTGGGATATTTCATGTTTTGAATATAAGAGGATGCAGATTGATTTGATGAGGTAACTGAAGGTGCTCTTACTCCGGAAGGCACCAGGGCACAGTCTGCCTCATCAGTGTACCATGGTGGCAGTTCTATATATCCTCTCACCTCATGAGCAGTTGTGGAAGACTGTGCTGGGGTGCCTCTAACTTCAAGAGCTAGGGGTGCAGGTGGAAGGGGGAACAGGCAGAAGCTGTGTGACTGCCCCAGGTGTGGAGGAACTGTACACCCTCTTGCTTCTAGATTGGTCACGGTAGGCAGGAGGGGAGAAGCGGTGACTGCTCAAGGTGGGGGAAGGGTACTACTCTAGCTTCATCATCTAGGCTGCATGGGGCAGTGGGCGTATGAGGTAGGGCTGGGAGGCCTTGAGGCCTGCAACCTTCAATTTTTAAAAACTGGAAAAAAGAAAGTCAGCTGCTACTCTGAGGGTCTGCCTTTACATGCCATCAGACCCTCTCCCCTTTCTTTCACTTCTCTCTCAGTTTTTAATATCTCATGTTTAGGATGCAGGTAGTTTCTTTTATGGTGCTGTTTACTGGTGTTCTATTTGCAGTGGCATCTCTTTTCCTAGATTTAGGGAATTTTCTTCTATGATTTTACTGAAAATACTTTCTGTACTTTCAGTGTAAAATTCTCCTTATGCCTCTCGTTCACAAATTTGCTCTTTTTGTAGTGCTCCAAAGATCTTTTATGTTCTATTAAAAAAGTTTATTAAACTTGTCATTGAGCGTGAGTGTAGGGTGGCAGAAGAGTTTGTCTATTTTGGCATTCTCTGTATCACTGAACAAAAAAGAATTTTTACCTTTGTACTACGCACCTGAAAAATAGGTTAGTTACATCACTAACTTACCATTCACTGAAAAAATATTAAATAAGTAGTAGAATATAAACATAAATTTAAATGGTATTATTTATTATTACTTATTGTTTGGAATTATAGAAAGATGACCAGTGTTGGTTAGCTCTAAGAAGAATTAACTAAAATATACTGAAAATACAAAGTATGAGTATAATAAATCTGTCGTCTTTTTCTTCTGCAAATGTTTCACTAGGAAAAAAATTTACAATTAATTAAAGTAGACATGTAGCTGAATAGATTTCAGTGAGGGACTTCCTATAAAAAAAATGACACACATCATACCAGAAATGACTGCATATGGATCCTTAAAAGGTCACAGATGCACTAAGCCTTATCAGCTTCCACTCTGTCACAGAAACTGAACAGCTAACAACCGGTCAAACACACAGACACTTGAGAAATGGGCAGTCCCTTAGTGTAAGGACACACACTAAAGAGCAGCGAAAGTACACGCCTTCCTGGCACTGATGGATATGCTGGGCCTCTGCAGATCGTTTTACATACCAAAGGACTTGGTACTGTTTACCGGGACGATACAATTTTAGGTCACAAGACACAAGAAGAACATGGCAATGGAAGATGAGTCACAGAGCTTTGACTTGGTAAAAGGTCACAAGTTTATTACTGAAGTTAGAACATAGTACGGAAGATCTACGTCATTATATCATACCTACAAACTTCTGGAGAGAAAAGATGAGAAATGCCAGAATTAAATGCCACCTAAGTTCTTCTGGGAGCTATATTCTAGTGGAAATGTAATCTTTAGAACTTCTGTGCATGCTTTTAAAAGGGGGCTTTTTCATGGATTCTCACACTAACCCCAGGCGATTGAGCAATTTAGAACACTTTTAAAAGGCTGGCTTTGGTTAAAAGGAAACACCTAGTATTCTGACTTTAGTTTTTACAAAGGCATTTAAAAAGTTTAAGTAAACACTGCTGTCTCCTTAATTTGTTAATAGGAGACAGCAGGGTGTGTATGTGTGTGTTATGTAATAGCCATGCATCTGGGAATGATTGAATACTTAAATGTTTGCATTTACACTCAAGTACTCTAGGTGTGTGGCTATTACTCAGCACCTACACCACCCATGAGAAACTTCATTTTGATCACATATTAGCTGTTCAAAGAAAACAAGCATAAAAACTTGAGCCAATTTTTTGATCTGGATTTGGAATAAGATGGTTTTTATGTTGTAATTATAAAGACTTGAGGATGTGAGTGTTCTCAAAATGTAGCCACAGGGCCATAAAGCTCATGTAAGAATCTCTTTCTCAGCTCTCCATGTGTATGTGTGTGCTTAAGTGTGTATGTAAATGTGCATACCTGTGTGTATATATACATGTGTGTACCTGTGCATGGGTATACATGTGTGTACCTATGTGTGTGTGAACATGTGTATTTGCCAATGTGTGTATATACCTGTGTGTACATGTATGTACATTTGAACCTGTGTGTGTACCTGTAGATATCTGTGTGTGTGTAAAATGGAAAATGATTTAGAAATGCAGTTCCAGAACAACATAAAAAGAATCAAATTCCTCATTTTATCAAACAAAAGTCTCAAAATACTTAAAGTTGGTCATTACAGTTCCCTTAATCTTTTTTCTAAGTCCCTACCTTCGCAATCATTGCTAGCTTGATGTGGTTTCTAGACATTTACTGTTGCTCCATGGTGACAACTGACAGAATGTCTTTTGGAAAATGCAACTTCTATAGGTACACAGTTCTAATGATGAGAGCTGACCATCCTACAGCAGAGGGGTTATATTACTCCCCATACACAAATCAAATTTCCAAATTTTGATTTATCAAATGAAGTTTTTTTTAATCATGGTCATTTCAACTTACCTCTATTTTAAAGATTTTTTCCTATTAAACTACATTTTTAAGGAAGAATAGTTTTTCCCTATATTTAAATGTTAATGACGAATATTTATTTTTCCAAGTAAAGCAGACATCTACTTCAAGTAAGCACATCATTACTGTTTATATTACTTATGATTAAATATTTTAAAGATCTCCTCTGTCCCCTACCAATTATTTACTTCAAAGAACCCCTAAGCCCAAGCACTCCAGGCAAGGAATGACTCATGTACTATATTTCTTATAACAGAATTATAAAACCCTGTTCCTATTAAAATAAATTTCAGTACCAATAATACACAGTGAATGATCCGAACTTGAGAACAAGTAAGCGAAGTTTTCATGCAAGTGTGAAAACTGATTACCACAGTCAGAAAGCAGTATCCCATTCTCATCCTCTCCTCTCCAGAAGACCCCTCGTCTCTCCTGCCTTCCAGCTCTGACCCAAACACTCCTTAGTCCTTCCCTCTCATTGTAGTTTGCACCTCCTGGGATTTGTAAAGAATGGTATTCTATAATGAGACAGTCTGTGGTTGGCTTCTTTCACTCAGGATGATGGTATCTTAAGTCAGCCATGTGGTAACATATCAATAACTTCTGACTCTTTATTCCTAGGTAGAATTCCATTACAGACACTATGGCTTACATATTTGCTGACTGATGGGCATATTGAATTCCCCCCTTCTGTTATTAGAATGCTTAAAACTATTGAAATGTTCTTCTTTCTGTAAACATTTCCATTCATTTCTCCTAGGTTGAATACCTAAAAATGGAATGGTGGAGCTGAAAGATAAGCAGGTGGTTAATGTTTTTAGACATCAGTGAAGTCTAAGACAATGTAAAAGTCAGAGACTCCAAAGCCTTGAAAATACTTGATACAGCCAGTTGATGTGTGATTTCCCTCTGTATGCTATGATTACCATTGATTAATAAAGAACTGCTTTGGACTTACAGCAGTGCAGAACTTACCTAGGTGGGGAAAACTAAACAGAATGCTGGGAGAAAAAAAGTGGAGTAAGAGAGAAGCCATGTAGCCCCTCTAGAGCCAGACAGAATATTACTTGATAAGCCACAGCCACGTGGCGATACACAAATTACTAGAAATGGGTAAACATAAAAGTAGAAATGGGTTAAATTGAGATGTAAGAGTTAGCCAATAAGAAGCTAGAGCTAA
>LOEQ01002089.1:74687-85714 GCA_001685075.1 Bramus lutescens | reverse complement strand
TTTGCCTAGCCCCAGAGTCACTAAAATTGTCTTCTAGCTTTCTAATGAAACTTTCAATGTTTTAGTTCTTCCTTTTATGTTTATGTTACATTTTAATTAAAGTTCATACATGGTAGGAAGTACAATTTACAGTTATTTTTGTTAGGAGATGGACATGTGGTCATATAATTATTGGTGCACTATTTCTTGAAAAGATTATTTTCTAAATGATGGTCATTGCTAAATTTTCCAAATATCATCTGTAGTACATCCATAGATTTATTTGCAGATTCCCTTCAATCTCCTTAATAGTTTATCCTTAAGGCAAATCCACAGTGTTTTGGCAAGTAAGCTAAAATTAAAACAAAACAGTATATTCTCAAATTCTACTTTGTCAAAATTCCTATTCTGAGTCCCCTCTGTATCTGGGTCCTGTGTGAAATCTTATCAAGCATTATGAAGAAGCACAGTGGAACTCTGACTGAGGCAGTACTTTGCTGAGTAACTTTAGTTTGCCTTGGCTGGAGAACTGGCAGAGCACTGCGTGGGGTATGTCTGTGACTGTTTCCAGAGAAGATGGTATGCAAGTCCGAGTGGATGGAGATCTACCCTCAATAAGGGCCCACAGAAAAAGGAAGCCAGGCCAGTCATTTTCTTTGATGTTCCTGCATCCCTGATCTGAGCATCAGCACCTTCCGGTCTCTGAATTCTAGAACCTGCATTGGTGACCACACAGGTTCCCTGAGCCTTTGGATGTGGACCAGCCATGTTACAGGCAATCCCAAGCCTCCAGCTTACAGATGGCTGATGGTGGACTTCTCACCTTCGATAATCAAGAGTCAACTTCCCTAATTATTTCCTCCCTCTGTCTCTCTCCCCCCACATCTGTGCCTCCTTTTCTTTCCTCCCTCTCTCTTGAAGTCTAATCCAGAATCTTTAGGTCTGGTGGGAAGAACCTAACGATCTGAGCCACAGTCATGCGATTTCTCTCCTTGGATTTACTTTTCTATTTTCTCAAAAGTACTTGGTTCTCAGTGTATAGATATTGATCGTCTTTGTTCTAATTTATCACTTTTTTGTTTGTTTGTTCTGCTTTAGATACTTCTATAATCATTATTTTCTTTTTGATGGGGAGCGCAAACCCAGGCCCTTGGACAGGTATCTCCATTGAGCTATATTCTTATTCTCTCTAAATGGTATTTTAAAATGTCCATTTCTGGTGCCATTATAAATAAGTATAACAGAATTTGTATATTTATGTACTATCCTGTAACCATGTTGATTTACTTTTAAATTTTTGTATCTCTGTGGAGACTCCTTGTGATTCTCTACACACACACAGTGACGCTATCTTTATAAAAAAATGAGATTTACTTTCAAGTCCCACTGTCTGGGAAGCTTACAATGAAACTGTCCAAGTGTTCCTGCCCAGCCTTTCTGCCATACATGTTACTCATAATATGTTATAAAACCAAGAACATATTATTCAAGATCCAAACAATTTTCTTTTGAAAAGAATAAAAAATAAGGCATATTACATATATAATTTATATATATCATATACATATATATATATACTCACATTAGTGTATTTTACATTTTCTATGCCTTCCATTCTTTATATTCACTCAATTTTCTAATTGATGACACTTTATTCTTGTCTGGGGTCTTTCTCAAAAAACAACTTTCAGAGCAACAGAGCCAATATGAGGATAACATATCTTTCAGCTTCTGGATGGAAATAGAAATCTGTGTTGACAGGCTCTTGGACTTTTTAAAATTACTATTTTTTTCCCAGTATTTTTAAAAAATTCACCTCACTGTCTTCTGGTTTGAACTGTTTTCCTTTATTTCTTTTTTTTCTTCTTCTTCAAGACAGGGTTTCTCTGTGTTGAAAGAATCTATTAATTTAGCCCTAATTGTCCTGGAACTCACTCTGTAGACTAGGCTGGCCTTGATTTCAGATATTCACCTGCCTCTGCCTCCCGAGTACTGGGATTAAAGACGTGCACCACCAGCCTTTCTTGATATTTTTTGCACCAGGTTTCTAGGACCTGTAGTGAGGTGTATATGTGTGTACACATGTGTCAATTTGTGTACATGTGTGTCGATGTGTGTACATGTGTGTTTCCTCTATGTTCCATTCATCCTCTCTTTCCTCTTCCTAGAATTCCAATTACATGTTAGGCTACCTGAAGTTGAGGTCTCTGGTCCTCTACTCATTTTCTTCCCCCTGTGTTACACTCAGAATGGTTTCCATGGCTATGTTTTTAAGTTTGCCAATGTTTCCTTCTGCATAGCATTTAACATGACATCAACCCCTCCTCACACACACACACACACACTTTAGACACCTTACAAATTTCATCTCTGTAAGTTAAATGTGCACTTCCTCTATCACTCATGTTCATGTGTTCCTTCTCAAACTTCTAGAACATATTTATGATACTTTACTGTACTTATTAATTAGTTCCATCTTCTCTTCTATCTCTGTATCCATATCCAGTGACTCTGTTTTCTTACTTATTACAGTCAGGTCTTCCTGTTTCTTTACGTGCCTGATAAATTTGCTTGTCAGACAGTATGAAATTTGTATTTTGGGTATTTTGCTTATTACCTTAAATATTTTTAGGCTTCTGTGAAACACAGTTTATTTAACTTATTTAAAGTTAGTCAGATTCTTCAGCCCCTGCCATTAGGCTTTTGGGGACAGCAGAGAGATATTTGGTGTCGGCTAACTTGGCCACCCATGAGGCACATCTAAGCATTATACCTCATGTCCTATGTTTTAGGAAATCATCCTGTCTGCTCAGTAGAGAAACAGACTATGCTCCATCCTAAAAAATCTCCCATAACTAACTGTTCATGGACAATTTACTCACATGTATGCTCCAATCAATACTCAGTTAAGGATGAAGAACCCCCCATTACAGAGCTCTGAAATTCTCTTCTCTGGTGCTCAATTTGCAGATTTTACCACATTGGTTTATTAATGATGGTGACATCTCTGTAAATCCAAATTATGTGTCCCCAACTTAGGGAGATTTTTCTGGAACAGTGTGAATTTTTCTAACTCCCCCAAAGACTGTAAACATTTCCAAATGTGAGCTTGGAGGACACCTGTGGGACCTGCTTTTTTTCTGATCTCTTGTAGATTATTATCCCCTGCAGTTTTTGTTCAATGTCTCAAAAGCACTATTTTAAATATTTTATTCCATTTTTAGTTGCTTAAGATGGGATGCTAAATCCAGTCTGTGCTATTGCTTCATGGCAAAAGTAAAAGGTTGGTTGTTGCTCTTTAAATGTACTCAGGGTCCTCAGCATTGTCACATGTAACTCCAGGGTGTGATGTGAACAGCTCCCTCTTATCTCCACCCAGAGCTGAGTAAAACAGCAGCTCTGATTACACGGGGCTCATGGTGGTCTCTTACTGAGACATGTTGACAATGTGCTGCCTAATGTCTGAACAAGTCTTTTCGTCTATCATATATAACTAACTCCATGGTTCCCCAATAGAACTGTAAGAGAATTGAAGTAAATGCCTACAAATTTCAATTAAAAATATCTAAACATCATTTATAATAGAGTTTTGATGAGAAAACACAATTGGAATTCCAACCAGATTCCATCACCAGTCTCCTGTATTTGTTGCTTTAGGGAAGATAGATATAAAGTAAGAAACTTCTAATGACCAGTTGCAAGAGACTGCCCCCTGGACATGGCAGGGGTGCTGGTCCCACAAACTTGCAACAGCACTGTTGCCTGCACAAGACCAGCCAGTAGACATTCAACATGGATGGAGGAAAGGTTCACAAGGACCCACCCCGTCAGTGGCAACTCGGAGGGAAGGAAGGAGGCAAGTTTAACTTCCCACTGAGACAAGCCCCAAGAGGTTGCCCAAGCCTAAGTGATCAGCCATAAACTCATGTGTATGCAGTCGGCATGAATCAGACTCAGTAGGGTTCTTCTTTTGGTTTGTTGTTGATCTTGTGTGTGTGTAATTATAAAGGAAGAGTACATAAACTTGAGAGAGGAATGAAGGGTAGAAGTGATGTAAATACAGTGTACTAATGTATGAAATCCACCCTCCCCTGCCCCCCCAAATCTCTATAAAACAGAGACAGGATCTTACTGAAAAAGGATTCTCAAAAGCATTTCTGGAAGCAGGGTGAGTTATGCAATGCATATAAACATTGCTGACCACTTGGTTAGACTTCAGAAGGGCTTCCTTACACTACTAGACAGCTGAGCTGCGATCAGAGCAAAGGAGACAGGCATGCTTACTCGTCTAGCTCGTCCTCACTTTTCGAGGTGTCAGCATAGAGGTACTTGCTCATGTCCACGGGTCTCAGGGTTTTTCTTTTTGTGGGCTGTGGTGGAGAGGCCTTGATAATTCCACAGGGTTCGGGCTCATCAAATGGGTTCAAATGCTGTGGAGTCTGTGCACCTTTAAAGGGATTACAGCTGTTATTATAAGAAGATTCTTTGTTTTTTTTTTTTTAGCTGATGTTGTTTCAGTGACTGGCTCTATAAAACAACACAAAAGACAGGTTAAATTAACAGCATATGATCGCCTCTATTTTTAATGTTGTCAAAAATAGGCATCTTGAATGAACCATGAGGTGGAGAGAGTACAAAAGCAATAATGAAACAAGAATATATTGTTGAAGAACTAAGGAACCCTGAAGCTCAAAAAAATGTAAATTGTAGGATTTCTGCTTACTTATTTAGGATGATAACTCTTGAACCCTGCCTCTTTAGATTGCTAATCGCTTATGACAGCCTTAAAAGACTGATTTTGTTTTAAATTATGCATGCATATATGTGTGCATGTGGATTTGTGGACGATAAGGCCAGAGTTACATGTGATTGTGAGTCTCCTGGAGATGGGTGCTATGAAGTGAAGAAGGGTCCTCTGCAAGAGCAGTACATGCTCTTAACCTGTGTTCTCTCTCCAGCCTTCCTCATGACAGCTGCGAAGGGTCTAATACTAATGCGATAGCACATAAACTTCAAAAGTTTTAAACTGCTTGGGAGTGCAGGATTACTGTTTATCTCACTATAAGAGCTTGCCATCGCAAATGAAAGCAGAGTAAATTTGATTTTTAATAGAACGTAAAAATGGATTTTTTTAAAAAAATGATACTTGGTAGCTATCCCAGAATACACCATCTAGGTATCAATACATTTACTCTGGACTGTAAACAACATATACTCCTACATTGCTACTGGAGAGAGCAGGTAGGGGTAAAGACGGGGCCGTGTGCATTCTACCACCGAGCTATGCTATATCCAGTTCTAACCTCAACTTTTCAGAGCCAACAAACTTGAATCTAATGAACAAGAACACCATAAAGAAACCCAAGTTGAAGTACTGTATTAAAAGCATGCTTGGTGGGGCGGGGGATTTAGCTTATTGGTAGAGAGCTTGCCCAGCAAGCACAAAGTCCTGGGTCCAGTCCTCAGTTCTGAAGAGAAAAAGCGTGAGAAGGAGAATTAAATTATGAAGGTAAACACAGAGCAGTCTCACTTCTTCAACAGCCCTTATTCAAGCATTAAGAGTTTAAGATGACTTGGTAAGAAAAATGATTCGCTTGTGAGAGAGACCCTTTTCCTCCTTTCGGATTGCCTCGTCTAGCCTTGGTATGAGGGTATGAGCCTAGTCTCACTGTAACTTGTTATGCCATGTTCAGCTGACGTCTCTGGGGGTCCCGGTCTTTTCTGACAGGAAATAGAGGAGTGGATCTGAGGTAGAAAGGAGGTGGGGTGAGGGACAGGAAGGAGAGGGGGAGAGAGAAATGCCGTCCAGATGTACTATATGAGAAAAGAATACATACATACATACATACATACATACATACATACATACATACATTTTTAAGAAGAGAAAAATTATTTAGGTGGAAAAACCTTTGGATTTATTTTTTATAAATGAACATGTTACCTTCTGAGTCAGGATCTCCAAATGGATTTAATTCTGTTACATCAGGTTTATCAAATGGATTTGTATTCACAGTGGCCAAGTCCTTTCGTGCATCATCCAAAAAGTTGAGTGTGTTGATAAGTTCTGAAAATAAATGCATGTGTGAAATTCATCACAGATATAATGAATCATAAGTTTTGGTACTATATTAAAATTCACATTAATAATACCTGCAAATAATAAGACAGTATTTTATAAGTGGCAGCATGCCATTCAAGTATTTTGTAGTACACCAACATTTGAAAATAAACCATAAGGTACATATTTAATGTGGGAATTACATCAGAAAATGAACTACAGTAAAGAAACGTCCTATGTCAGCCAAATTTGATTTCTGAGTGCTGAACAGACTTATAAACAGAGAGAGATGCAAACACTAAGTGTATGTATAATAGTAAGTTCAATAAAGAAGAAACACACTATGTGATTAAGAATACTCAGGTGATTAGAACAACTCCTATCAAGACGTTGCTAACTAACTTGTTAAGGATGAGGTCTGTTATCTTGTTGTCTGGTGGTGCACTACAAATTACCACAGAAAACATTCAAGAAATTAGACAAGGACAAAGCTGACAGCTCAGCAGATAGTCAGAGCAAAGCGAGTCACAGGAAACAGGCAACAGAAGCAGGAAGAGTAAAGCTTTAGACCTTCAGAGGAACTGGCTGATCTAGCTGAAGGCATATGTGCTTGCTTTATGCAGTCATCTGGATCTTCATCTAAGCTGCTCAGAGCATTCAACTGGTTTACAATCTCTGAAAACAGAAGCCAGTCAAGACAAAGGTAAGGTCAGGGCACTTCACTAAAGAGCAGTAGAAGCATGCTGTTACCAAAACCAGACAGGAGATGTGAGGTTAATCAAGAGATACACTCAGAAATGTTACTCTGATGAGCTATAACAAAGGTAAACTGGACATTACTGCAGTCATATTTTACTGTTAACATTTTTATTAGCAGCATAATTACTATGTTAATAAACACAAAACAGTAACAGTAACTAATGTTAGGAAGTCTATACCGGACATCAGCAGCTCTTAGAAATAATAAATACCTTCGGGGAGTCAGTCACTATTTATGTCTTGCAAAATTATTAATTTAAACCAAAGATTTTAAGACCATATCTATCTGAATAAAGTACAAAGCCTCCTCCTCCTATGAAACTGTTTTTATACAGGAATCATAAGCAAAATACAAAGGCCTCACTAGGGCCAGCTGTTTAGTTCTTAGCATTTCCAAACCTAAGCCTAAGAGAATGAAGAGAAACCAAACAGATCCAGAGAAATGAAGGAAACAGAAATATACAGCAGTATAAATTTACTATCAATACAACTGTTCTTTAGCACTATAAATCTAAGGGCGCAATAAATTTTATTTGAATCAAATCAAAGAATACTTTTGTAATATGATTGCTTTTGCGCAATTATTTTTTTGAACAAATATTTGTCAGTCTGTGCCAAGGCTTTTACTTGGGACAGAAGGATTAAAACATATATGGGATTGATCCCAGAGAATTTACATCCTACAAAGACACTAATAAAACACTGAAGCATACTTAATGAGTGACTCTCAGAATGTTAGGTGTTCAGAAATATTAATAAGCCTATGCACAAAATTTATATGGAAAAACCAATAAGCTTATCAATTTCCCTTATCCAAATGAGAAAATATATTTTGTATGAATAAAACTGCTTTGGATAATGAAAATAAACTATTGAAAACATGGAAAAAGCACAATTAAACCCAACTCAACTCTATGACCCTATCTGAATAGTGGTGAAGGAGGCAAACTTGTATCTGACTGAAAAATGTTTTCATTTATTTTATCATGCTCATACTTAAAAATAAAAAGTTTAGTGGGCTGGAGAGATGGTTCAGCAGTTAAGAACACTGACCCAGGTTCAATTCCTAGCACCTATCTGGCAGTTCACAACTGTCTGTAACTCCAAAATATGACACCCTTACACAGGCATAAATGCAGGAAAACACCATGCAAATAAAATAAAAATAAATTATTTTTTAAAAACAAAAACTTTATTACATTTATTTATTGGGGGGCAGGGCAGATGTCATGGCATGCCTGGTGGAGGTCAGAGGACAGCTTGCAGGGGACAACTCTTCTATCATGTGGATCCCTGGGCTTGGCAACAAGTGCCTTCCCCCACTAACTCATCTCTCGAGCCCGTATTGTGCTAAAAATATTCAAGAAAAAAAAACTGAAGACTTATTTTAATTGTGTGTGTGTGTGAGTGAGAGAGAGAGAGAAAGAAAGAACACATGCACATGCATGTATGCCCAGGTTAACGCAAAAGGGCACAAAGTCCTGAAGAGAATGTCAGACACCCTGGACCTGGAGTTACATGGTTGGGAGCCTCCAGATGTGGTGCTGGGGAACCTGGTCACTGACAAGGGGTGTGTCTGCTCTACAGCACTGAGCCATCTCTTCAGTCCATTGGGCTAATGACTTTAAATCTTATTCTGGAACTCAGGTAAGGGCAATTCAGTAGGAAAATTCATTCACAAATTACATCCTTTCCTGCCCACTAATCATTGTAACATAGTAATTTTTATAAAAGCATAATGAGTTGGAGGAATACCAATGTCAAAGCGTTTACTACTCATTACTGACTTTTTTATTTATTGCTAGTTGTGTAATTTTTATAATCTTGTGAAATGATGTATCTTTAACTTTGAAAAAAAATGAGCAAGGAGAAACAAATACTGCCAGCAGCTAAACTATATTAAGCAGTAAGAAAGGCTTTACATATATTATCAATCAGTCCTCACAAACAGCCTGTGGTGCTATTGCTAATGTGTAGTTCATCTACATATTAGAATTGTTTACTCGTCTATATTTCCAAATGTGTGATTACTTGGTTGAAAATTTTAAATAGCACTCAAAGGCTTACAGTTTTCTTTATATAGCTAGGGCATTTTAAATTATTTTATATTTATAAATCTAATCTCAAAGATCATAAATCCACCACCAATTAAGTATCTCATAAGACTGTAGTAAAATATTGAAGAATCATGGAGCTTAATAATTGAATTCAGATATGAATATTGCTCCATGGAGTTTTAGGTACAAAATGGAGTATGTTCAAATTTTATCAAAATGACTCTCCTATGAAACTATATTATTTACATCATAACTTTTCTGAACATTTCAAATAGTTCTTCCCTCTAAGCAAACTTTTAATAACATTTAAAATCAATGGTGACCATTGCTTCATTAACAACACAAGCAATATTTTCTACTGTTTTCACTAATGACAAATTGTCCTTCTAGTAATGGAATGGAAAGGTAATCATGATTATCTCTACCAATGTTCCTTATGTGTAATACAAATAAATGTTAATCCAAACTTTTAAATCTTCAAAGCAGCAGCAAATTTAATAATGTTTTATTAAATACCTCTACTGCCTGAGCTAGTGCTCTTATGTCTGATATTTTAGGGGACGGCGGATGAGTAAGGCATACTAACTGCATGATGAATGTCACAAAAGGTCACACTGCACTAACAGTGAGACTACAAGAGGCAGTCTAAGGTTAGACCATTTCCTGGAATTTTCCTTACATTTGAGCTAATACAAGACCAAAGATATTATTATTATTATTATCGTAAAACAAAAAGAGGAAATGGAGGACACTCCATGAACATAAAGGGAGGCAAAAGGAACCTGACATATTCAAGGAACTAGAGACGTTTGGGGCTCATGCCAGGGGTGGAAGGGTAATATGATGCGGCTGGCAAATGTTCAGTCATGAACATTACTGTTACCCAACTGAAAAACGTGAACTCTGCTCTGAGAGCTGTGGGCAGCCACTGCAAGATACAGGGTGTACTTTACAAACTGGCTGGTGCTTAGGGCGACTGCAGAGAGGAGCCACTTAGCTGGGAACGTGTGAAACTTCCCATGAAAACGATCCAACTGGCAGTTGCTACGTGGTCTAGAGCCAGAGATACCTAGCTTTGTTACATAGTTACCCTTCTGATAACCTCTTTCTTCCAAATCACCTCAAGTAAATTTTTCTTTTTATAATTAGAAAAAGCTAAAAACTGATGTAAAATTTGCAACAAAGAGTTACTGGAATTTTTTTTTTAATGCAAGATATTCCCATGAAACTTATCACTCTGGCCCAATATATTTATGCATACTTTATTACCTATTAAAGCCTTATTTTTCTGGAAATTTACGTATTTAGAGAATATTAACAATGCTATGTGATAGAACAGAAAAGGATTCTACCCTCCGCTACTGCTCAAACTGAGCAATAAACGCACAGAGCAAGTACCTGTAGCAGTGTACGGGGCTTCACTTGCTTCACATGGGTAAAACGGAGGGGAAATGAAATCAGGGGCGGGCAATCGAAAAAAAAGGTCGAATAATTTGTGACTTTTCTTTATTGTTAGAAGTTTTTTTTAAAAAGAAATTGAGCAACAGATTATCATACTGTAAAAGGGGAGATTGGGAGGCAGCATGACGAGTAGGTGGCTGTTTCTTTTTAAGAAGCCAGGAGGATGAATTAGAGGATAAACCGCCTAGAGCTAGGGGTGTACCTGAGACTCTTAGATCATCCTCGCTCTTAAGTATAACTAGATTTAGTAGCAATATATCTTATTTTAAGATAGCCCCAAATAGTAACACTTCAACTTCCTGGCAAAGATGAAGGTCACAAGGATGTCACTTTCCTCAAAGGCTTAAGCCTGGAAATATTTGATTTATGGATACATCTAACAGGCTTAGCAATGCTGTTTTCAATCCCACAGCAAATCATAATGGGGAAGGAAGGCAGAGACTGTTTTGGGCAGGCAAGGTGCTATTGAGCATTTATTATCCTTACATCTTCAATTGCACCCTCTCCAACTGACCTTCCTAGTGGCTCATATATGTGATTAAGTAGCTCCCCCGCAAATAGAAGTCCCTCAACCATTATTCCATGTTTGTTTGGTCAGTCTCTCTTAATCTCAAACAGCACACCTTAAAAAAACATAGGCATCTGTAATTTTTTTTGTGTGTGTGTGTGTGTGTGTGTGAGAGAGAGAGAGATAGATAGATAGATAGATA
>LOEQ01002089.1:49957-64366 GCA_001685075.1 Bramus lutescens | reverse complement strand
GGAGGACCTTGGACTTCCCACAGGGCAGGGAACCCTGACTGCTCTTTTGGACTGGAAAGGGAGGGAGAGGAGAGATGGGGGAGGGGGAGGGAAATGGGAGGAAGTGGAAAATTTTAATAATAATAATAATAATAATAAAATAAAGAACAAAAAAGGAATACAAACAGGAAAGGAAGGTTATAATATTATTCATGACATGAGTCTGTACATAGTAATCCTACAGATTCTACTAGAAAAGTTTTAGGATAAGCATTTTCTGCAAAGTGCTAAGACACAAAATTGATATTAAAAGTGAAATTTTAAAAAATTATTTATTTTGCAAGCATGAGTGGTTTGCCTACATGCAGTGTATCACATGAGTGCCTGATGCCAATGAAGAGCAGAAGGAGTTGGATTCCCTAGGGTTGGAGTTACACACTGTTGTGGAATATTAGTTTAAGATGTATTACATTCATCTATGCTGTAGACTATTTGTTTGATGATGCAAAAATATGTTGCATTCTTTTATGTTGCATTTGTTTAAATGCTGTGTTACTTTGCCTATCTAAAACACTTGATTCGTTTAATAAAGAGCTGAATGGCAATAGCTTGGCAAGAGAGACAAATAGGTGTAGCTGCCACGCAGAGAGAATAAATATGAGAAGAAATCTGGGCTAGAAGAAGAACAAGAAGAGGGGGAGCAAGAAAAGAAGAGGACACCAGGAGCCAGCCACACAGCTATGCAGCCAGCCACAGAGTTAGAAGGAGCAAGAGATACAGAATAAAGGCAGGTAAAAATCCCAGAGGCAAAATGTAGTTAAAGAGAAACAGGGTAATTAAAGTTAAGCTAGAGAAGCCTGCTCAAAACAAGCCAAGCTAAGGCTGGGCATTCATAAATAAGAATTAAACTTCATGTATTTATTTGAGAGCTGGGTGCCCCCCCCAAAGTCCCAACTACAACAGATGATTGTGAACCACCATGTAGGTGCTGAGAATTGAAACCAGCTCCTCTTTAACAGTAGTCAGTGCTCTTAACCGTTAACCCATTGCTCCAGCACCCAAAACTAACATACAAAAATAGTAGCCTTCCCACATTCCAGTAATAAAAGCATTAAGAAAGAAATTAGGGAAACAATCCCATTCACAACCTTTTAATAAAAGGCTTGGAATGAACCTAACCAAGGAAATGAAAGACCCCCTACAGCAAAATTTAAAACACTGAAGAAAAATTGAGGATGACCCTAGAAAATGGGATCTCCTATTGCTCATGCACTGGAAAAATTAATATTGTGAAATATGATTATTCTCACCAAAAACAATCTAATGATTCAATGTAATACTTATCAAAATTGTACAACCATTCTTCCATAGAAATCGTAAAATTCCTATGGAAGAGAAGTGAGATGGCTCAGTGGGTGAGAGTAGCTGCTAGCAAGCCTGACAAGCAGAGTTCAGTCACGGAAGTGAGGAGAAAACCAACATCCACAATTTCTCCTCTGACCTCTGAATGCATGCTGTGGAACATGCACATGGATACATAATACTCTAATTAAAACAATAAAAAATTAATATGTAAGCATAAAAAACCTTTTAGTAATCAAAACAATTCTGAATAATAACACTAGAGGCATAAAATGCCAGATCTTCAAATTATTTTAAACATTTTTATTTCAAAATTTAATGCTACAGCATCAAAGTAAAAATAATTAATAATAATAATGATGACGATGATGACATTGGAACAGTATGAAGCTGATGTGAAGATCAACAGAATTAAGTCCCAGATATAAACCCATATATATATANCCTGGTTTTTAATAATGATGCTTAAAACCACACTGAAGGGGAAAAAAGCCTTGTCAATACATACATGGTGTTGGGAAAATGAAATATCCACATGTAGAAGAATGAAACTAGATTCTTATCTGTCACACATTACAAAAATCAACTCCAAATAGATTAAAGGCATAAAATTAAGATATGACACACCAAAGCTGTTAGAGAAAAAGCAGAGAAAACAGTTGAAGATCTAGGTGAAAGTGAGGACTTTTAGAATAGGACTTCACTTGCTCAGAGAATAAGGCCAACAACTGACAAGGGAAACCTTGCAATCACAAGCTTTCTGTACAGCAAAGCAAAGTCACTCAGATGAGATGGCACCCTACAGGATCTAAGACCTTCACCAGTTACACATCTGACAGGAATAATGTCTAGAACATATTCTGCAAAAAAAAGAGAGAAGTAAACATAAAGAAATCAAACAACCCAGTGCAAAAATGGTCTATGGATTGGCACAGTGTTCTCAAAAGAAGAAACCCAAATGGCTAATAAATACTTTTAAATGTTTCTAGGGAAATGCAAATCAAAATTACTTTGAGGTTCCATCCAACCCCAGTCAGAATGACTATCATCAAGAAAATCATCACTGATGACGAATGCTGACAAGGATGTGGAGAAGGATGAACATTTACTGCTGGTGGGAGTGTAAGCTAGCAGCCACTATGGAAATCACAGTAGAAAATTCTCAAAGAGCTAAAAAGAGAGTGACCATATGACAACAGCTATACCACTGCTGGACCAGCGATCAAAGGATTCTCCATGTTACTGCAGAACATGTGCACACTCCCTGTCTATGCGATAGCTAGGAAATGCAATCAGTCAACTGATGGATGGATGATAAAAGTAAAGAACATGTTCATGATAGAAGTTCATCACGTTGTAAAGCAAATGGAAAATAAGACTTGTGGGAAAATATTACACTAAGTGACGTGACCAAAGCACAGAAAGACAAATGCCACCTGCTGTCTCTTATATGCAGCTCTATTTAGATTTGTGAGTTCAACTCGGGGTGCCTGCAGAAGTTAAGAAGTTAAAAAGGAGCAATCAGAGAGCAGATGGGATGAGGACTTAGGGAAGCAACAGTGGAGCACAGGTGATATCATGTAGTGGGGACACTGGAGAGTAAAGGTTTATATGGGGATGGAAGTGAGGGTGGAAGAGATGAGGGAAGGGGTAGCTAAAACTAAGGGTGTATGTAGAAGCCACTATTTTTTTTAACTAGTCAAAAATAATAATTTAAACAGGAAAGAGTTTGAAGAAAGACACCATGAATGGGTAGATAATGTTACTACCAGAAGCCAAAGTTAATAAACAATAATAACACTAGTAATGGGGTATGGAATACTTCCTTCTAAGTTGTTGGTCAAGGAGGTTCCAGAGACCCCTAAAACAATACACACAATTACCACTGCTGCTGGCTGCCCAGCAAAACAAGATGATAATTGTTGAAGCCACATAGGTTGTAGGATATAGAGAAACCAAATAGAAAGTTAGCTGGAACTTCCTCTCCACTGGCTGGCTTTTATAGCCCTAGAAAACATTATGCAGCCACTGGGAGGGGAAAAAAATTCACAGTTTTACCCATCTGTGAACTCTGCGTGCGTCAACAGCAACCTACCAGGCAAGACACACCTGCTGGTGCAATAAGTGTGTGACTGTGATGGAGAGGCAACTAATGACCTTCTGATTGGATCTGAGGCCTGCTTCACAAGCAGAATCCACACCTGATAATGTACACTGGTCAAAAGTCCGTGGCTGGGCAGGTCATAGGTCCTAAAAGGGAACATACTACCTGTGACCTGCCTACAAGATATGCTGGTGCAATAGTGCCACAAAAGCTGCAGGAATAACCAACCACTATCTAATTGGAATTAAGTTCCACTCCATGAGATAGAACTCATGGCCAATACTACCTAAGCGGTCAAGAACCTGGGACAAGATAGGCCACGAACCTAGAGAAAAACCAAATACTATTCTTTTGTTAAAGGAATATAGCAATAAAATGACTCATACCAACATTCTGCTATACTCATAGATCAGTATCTTGCTCAGCCATTATCAGAGAAGCTCCCTCTGATAGAGGCTATGGTAGATGAAAACCAATATAGAGACCTACAACTAGAAATGTACTAGTTGTACTAGACAATTTTCATATTACCATACAAAAATGATTACATTTCAAAATAGTCTCAGGAGCTAGAGAGATGGCTCAGCAGTTAAGACCACAAGGTCTCTTTCCAATGAGAGATTGTCTCCGTGAATTTCTTCCTCTCACAGTTCTGAGAACTCTGCAAAAGAGGAGGTGGAAAGACTGAAAGAACCGGGTGGATGGAAACATCAAGGAGGCAAGCAAGGCCTTCCAGACACAATAGGACTGATGCACACGAATTCAGAGACAGTGACGGCACAGCAGGTACAGGGTCTGCACAAGTCTAAGCCGGATAGGGTCCAAGAGCTGAGAGGGGAAATAGACACAAGCCCCATCCCTAACCCAAAAGCTGTCTTTAATTGATAGCGGCTCACAAAGGAAAAATTAGTCTTCCACAATGGAGTCTCACTGGGGATACAAATCATATTTAAGGGCAGGCCCCATGCCCAGCAAAAGAGAGCCAATGAACTCAATAGTAGCTTTCAAGATTGTTTTTGTATCTCACAATGCTTTGTCTGAGGTTCCCACTCTCTGCCCATTAGAGATCTTTTGCTTTTTATTTTGGTTTCCAATTTTGTATTTATGGAATTTCTGTGTGAAAATGTGTAGCCTCAGCATCTGTATGTGTTTCTTCACATTCTTCTTTGGCTCTTTTTTCTACTCTCTGTTTGTTTGTTTTGTTCTATTTTGATTTGTTTTTATTTTGTCTTATTTTATTTTTTATAATTACTATTCTAGATACCTCTTTGTATTCTAATTAAAGAAAGAATGAGTGTGGATTTAAGTGGATGGGGAGGAAAAACTGTAATCAGAATATACCATATTGGGGAAAAAACCTCTTTTCAATAAAAATAAAGTATTGTGCTGCTGCTGCCATCATCAGAAAATGGAATTGTATGCTAACATTTTTTATTGGGGGGGAACAGATACTAATGAAATAAGTATAATAGCCCAAAGGAGATAGAGGGAAGGGACTGGCAAAGAAAATTATATTGCATTTCTTATAAAAGGAGCAATAATATATTCTGTTTTAATTTTAATACTAGTAAGATCCACAGGGTCATTATTTTTCTGTCTGGTTTACTCATTTTAAAGTCTATTATTCTAAAATGAAAACAGGACACATAATTTTCAAATTATACTAACAAAAAATGCTTAAATTAAAAGAAAATTCTCAGGGGCTGGAGAGATACCTCAGCAGTTAAAAGCACTGGCTTAAGTTAAGAGGACAGGGGTTCAATTCCCAGCACCCACACGGTAACTCATAACCATCATTAATTCTAGTTCCAGGGGCTCTAACACCCTCTTCTGGTCTCCATCAACGCAGGCATGTATGTGGCACACAGATATACACACAGGCAAAACACCCATACACATAAAATAATGCAAAAAATTCAAAATCAGAGTGGCAAAATGAAGGGAGAAAGAGGGGAAATAATAAGAAAAGGCCTCAAAAATAGGTATATTTGAATGTATATACACACGTTTATATATATACTAATATAAGTGAAATTAGGTCAGCTATTAGAATAGAGAACTTTTTAAATTCTTGTGTATCACTTGGCTATGTGAGTAGGCAGGTGGGAGCACGCACATGTGTGGTGTAAGTGTGTGTATGGCCAAAATCCAAAGTCAAGTATCTTTCTCAATTCTCTCACTGAACCCTGAGCCCGCTGATTTGGCCAGGCCAGCAGCCTCCACAGCCCCTCCTCTTATCCCTCCAGCCCTGGATTACAGACAAAGTCTCTGTGCTTCTGGGGACAGAACTCTGGTCACTATGCTGTGTGGCAGGAGCTCTACTGACTGAGTTACTGCCCTAGCTCTGCAAAAAGCTATTAAAAAGCAAACATTATGGAGCTAGAGTAACCAAGTGATATCTATTAGAGACATATTTAAAGTAAGAGATGGGCTAAAAATAATATGTGTGACAAGCAAATGAAGCATAGTTTACAAATATCACATTGGACAAAATATCAAGGCAAGAAGTATAAAATTGAGCCAAATGGTACAGATTTGGTGTCTTCCTTTTTTGAACCAAATACTTTAGGAGTTAAGTCCTCTATACAAAAGGATAAAAATGTAAGTAAGTTAATTTTTGGAAAATTAACAAAAATACATCATATGCTTAAACTACAAAGAAAAAACTTGGATAAGATTTTTTGAAATTAAAACAAAGGGACCTGGATTTTATTTGAATTTGACCAGAAATAAACAGGTAGAAATATACATACAAAGCACATGTAAAACATCCTGTCTTAAGTACATCTGAGTTAAAAAAGAAATCAAAATTAATTCACAAATTAGAAAATAAAATTTTAGTACAATGCTAGTAAAGCCAACCTGTAATTTTTGCTGCCTTTTCCTCTTGGTTCACTCGATTCTCATCATCATCTTCATTATCCTCTTCAAAATCATCTAAATTGCCAATGTCAGCCTGCTTCATACTCATCAAACTAGCCAAGCTCTGCATATCTTCGTCCCTATATCAAATTAGTCAAAATACAATACACAGCTTACTAGATGACATTACTTGAAAAATAATTAGAAAATAAAGGTTTAATATGCCTAATCTGCAAATCTTAAATCCAAAACATTCCAAAATCTAAAGCACGTTGAAGCCCAAGCTTCGCATGCTGATAAAGGTGGCACACGGGAACACCTCACACTTGGCATGTGACAGGCTGCAGTCGAGGTTCAGGTGCACGGAAGACACTGTGCACTGAAGACATTGTGTAAAAACTACTTTAGGCCACATAATAAAGTCTGCATGAAAGTTAAATGGCAATGTGCTTAGACTTGGGTCCCCTCCCTAAGATATCCTTATGTATATGCAAACACCCCAAAATTTTGAAAAAAAAATGAAATCTGAAAACTTGCAGAGCTAAGCATTTTGGATAATGGATATAAGATAAAATATTAACATATTCTTTCTGTAAAATAAGAGTAACACCTTGCATGTTGTATAAGAATATTTTAAATGAAAGACTTTTGTAAACTATAAATTTCTAAATGACATATTCACTGCAAAGCAAACAAGACTAAACTCTAACTGGTTAAGGCTTTAGAAGGTGATTGTGCTGACACTCCATGGAAGACAAAAAGTTTCTGCAGAGAATTCAAGTATAGTTTCTTGAGCATTAGGTCTAGAAACAAAACCTTGGGCAGTCCACAAATGAGATAAATCTTGACTTTAAAATAAAACTTGAACTGGACAGACAGACCACAGGTTAAGAGCACTGGCTGCCCTTTTGGACAAAACTAGGTTCAATTCCCAGCACTGGGGACCCACAAGTGTCTGTAACTCCAGTTACAAAGGATCCAACGCCCTCTTCTGACCTTCACGGGTTTCAGGCATGTCCATGGTGTACAGGCATAAATACAGACAAATATATAAACTATATATAACACACATGTAAAATTATATATATATAAAACACATAAAATAACAAAATAAATGTTAAATACTAAAATGAAACACTTAAAACTTCCAAAAGGAATTAGAACAGGAATTCTGAATAGAAAACCATGAACCATTTTGGATCTGTGGGCTGGAGAAAATCGAATGGTAAACCCTGCTAGCCATGTGTTAAGTTTTCCGTAGAGCCACAGGCCCTAAAGGTAATTACTACAATCAAAAACAAACATCTAAATCAAAGTCTAGTCTTTTGAAGAAACACCAGATGAAATCTTTAGCTAATTATGAGTTTGACACCATCTATTTGATAAAATATGAATTTTTAATCTCAAATATTTAAAAATATAATTTATGAAGTTTATATTAAATATCTTGAGACAACTCACTTATGTTTTCTTCATCTGTTATTTTTACCTTAAAACTCACTGAACACATTTTAAAATGTTATACAACATATTAATTTTCAGTTTTGTATAATTCTGCCAAATTCAGACAAAAATTAAAATACTGCTCTTTTATAATCTTTAATAATTTTATCTTCAAACTAAGACATAACTATGCAAACTAAGCCAAGTATAGAAATTCTTCACATTTGATTTCACACAGGCTAAGTTAACAAAATGATTTCCTCTTTTTAAACAAATTTCATGACAGTCAACATAAACAAGAAAAGTTGTATTATTCATATGACTGCCTTCCAAATTCTCAGTTATCAGTAATAAATGATAAGGATTCATATTAAATTGAGACTCTCAGTTTAAATGCGCTATTTCTTACCCAGACGGCTACGGATGGTGCCGATGTATTTACTGCTGGGTCTCCTTCCTCTGTTTCCGTTCCTTTCAGTTGGCTTACACCGCAGGGTGAGAGCCTTCCTTCCCCGTTTACAGTCCATTCTCAACCACCTCCCTAACCACACTCACTTGGGAACACAGCTTCTCTCAGCTGATGGCTGCCATCTATCATTGTCACCTGCTGCCTCTGAGACGAGAGCCAAACATCTCACTTCGAGAGATACACAGAAACCAGCTTATCAGTCAAGCAGACATGACCGATTACAGTAACCACATTCTACTGGGCTAAATGTGTGCAGAACTGTGGTTCAGAATGGACCATCTTTCTCCCTTATCTTTAATAGAGAGTTCCCAACATACCATTTTTATTTGTTTTGCCCCTTCATATTCTACTTAGACAGGCTCTTGCACTGTAGATACCACACGTACTTGTTCCTGACTTGACAATGCAGTGAGTGCTTATTCAGCATGGAAGAAATGATTTTTGGTTTGGTTTTATTTTTGAGGAAGGTATTGTGTTGGTTACTTTTTGTCAACTGGACACAAACCAGAGTCACTTTGGAAAAGGGAACCTCAATTAAGAAATTGCCTGTATCAATCAGGCTGGCCAGAAGGCATGTCTGTGGGACATTTTCTTGATTAATGATAGATATGAAAAGAGCCACTGTGGGCGGGGCCACTCCAAGGCAGGCAGCCCTGGGTGTATAAGAAAGTAAGCTGAGAAAGTCAAGCCCAATGACCTCTATTCCTCCATGGCTTCTGCTTCAATTCTTGCCTTGAGTTCACGCCTTGGATTCATTTGAATGATGTTCATTCTCTAAGACAAATGCTCTGGTATTTTAAAACATGAGATGAAGGAAGTCACTTATTTAATGATAGAAACTTACGTTGCTTTTCCTTCCCGAAGAAAGATACAAGATAATGAAAACTGGAGAGTGGCAGATACAACTTTTTTAGATAATGGCTTAAATTTTAACTTGACATCAGTTTGAGTTGGCATAGGGCTTGCATACTGCTTCATATTAATGCTGCTGGTAGCAAGAGCTTTCCTCCGACCAGAAGGGGATTCCTGTAAGAGAAAAAAAATAATTATGTAGTTTAGAATTATTATTTTATAGCTAATAAAAATTTAAGAACTTCCTCCACTAAATAATTTTTATAATACAATAATAAAATTGTGATGAACTTTTATATATTAAGTAAAGTAGATAAAAAATAAAACAAAAAGAGTTGGCTCAAAAATACTTATACTAGAAGAAAATGTGGGATAAAAGCTCATAAAGAGCATGCACAGGGGCTCATACCCACAATCCCAGCACTAGGGTGGGTAGAGGCAAGAGGATCCTGAGTTCATGGCTGGCCCCAACTACATGAGACCCTGCCGCAGGGAAACTAGGAAAGGTTCAAGGTTAGTGTGAGAAATCAATATATCATTAACTGCCCTAAATCTTGATTAAATTAATGTAACATGATGGTATTTTCCCGTTAGATCTATAATTTTTTCTAAGACATTTTGTGATTAATTCTAGTCTTTTCCTTAAGATCACATATGTCAGTAAACAAAATTGTTATGCAGATCCCATGGCAACACTGCTGACTGATCCCAGCATATCTAAAAAGTCTTTAAAACAGTTAGTGCCTACTCATCAGAACCATACAACAAGAAGCCTGTCTGCTATTTAGGGCGTTTAATAATAAGGGTTTAGGAGACTGGTACAAAGAGGATAGTAAATGGCTGAGCATTATCCATGTGTGAATATCATATAAATTCTGCAGACATATGATAACACAGAAGATAATCTTTCATTGTGTTCTACTGGCAAGAGGCAATTCAGATACAAGACAATCTGTGACAATGTAAACCAGAGGTTATATACATCCACTATTTTCTGAGGCTGACATTAGAATTGAAAGTAACAAACATTAAAGAAACCTCAGCCTTGGTAATATTCCCTATTTTAAAAAAAAGGAGTTACTAAACAGACATTCAATTACTCAATTTTCCAACCAAGGCAGGAAATTTTATCATTAACACCTTTATTACTGTTCAATAAATCCTGGTTCATCATATGAGAGGTCAGTTTGCCTAAAGTAAGGCTATTGTACTTGAATCAAAGCATTACAAGTCTTTTTTTAAAAAAAAATAAAAAACCTAACATTTCTGCCTAACAAATAGGTAAAACATAATGTCACCTCCCTAAAGAATGCCTATTTTAGAATGTGGTCTTATCTGTCAGATTATGCACAGCAATATTATACAGAACTATTAGTGCATGCAGATACTTATGAATGAATTTCAAAAAATGCATCAAGCACTTGAGAAGAAGTTAAGCCCTCTCAGAAGAAATACTTTAGAATATGCAAATACCCTCAACTGAATCAAGTTGAACAGATGTAACTATCCCTAACAATACAAGTGTTCTTTCCCTGGTTGCTACTGTCAATCAAAGGATAAGATTAAGGTCCAAGGTTTTGACAATGTGCAAAATGATAAAGTACAGTCAGGAATATCAATTTATTACACTGATATGAACAATAATCTCTTATTGTACCTTTAGAATAGCTAACAACCTCTCCATCTAATATGGAATGTAAAGCCCCAGGTTGAAAAGCATGACACACAAACTGTCACATTATCACTCTCAGTGCTTGTTCTGTTTCACAAAATTATGACATTCATCCTTGATATAACAATTTAATTTTGTAATCAACTATGAAATTAACATCACTTAGAAATTTTGAAAGCTGTGTTTGAAGACATGCCTTTTAAAATATAGAGTTTTAGTGATTTTATTTTTAGAGCAAAGGTTATACTGATAAACTTTTCTGAAGTATCTGATACTGTGTGCCTCTGAAACAACAGGTAATAAAACATACTGAGTTCTAAATACATTCTGTCACACTACCTAGCAAAAGCTTTCCAATAGTGTTAATTAAAAAGTAAAATAAACAAAACCAACAGAGCTTATACAAAATAAATGCACTCAGTCAGACCTGGATCCCATTTCTTCACTTCCTAAACTAGTAGACCTACAACTGGGCCCAAGAATCAGCTGATACTCAGCAAGTTCCACACCATCATTCTCTCCTTTCTCCACCTCCTGATTCCCTTCTCTCAAACTCTCTCCCCACCCTACTAAGACCCCCACCCTCCAGTCAGGTGGTCACGCCCCAGTCAGTCTAAAATCACATTTTCGGGTCCCCTGAAGACGTTCCCATAAAGTTCCCATTAAGTTCTCATTCTCACTTTCGTGACTTTTCCGTTGTTATAGAAAGCCTATATATTTCCATTTCTAAGAAATGCAACTTACTATTGTTAGAAATCAGACAAATTTGAGATAGAATGGGGCATTAGGACTTAGTTCTATAACTAAAATTCAGTTTCACTTTCTCACATTGACAAATGTTTTTGAAAGCTGAACAACAGCAAGTATTGCTAAGAACCATCATTCGTACTGCTGGGGACCATTTCAACTGGCACAGCCACTCTGCATTGTCTTCTAAAGTTGAATTCATGCACATATTATGACTGAGCAATTCCATCTAGAAAACTGAAAGCACAGAACAATTATCCAATGAAATTATAGCAGAAAAAGTAAGGGAAAGAAATGGACAGCCAAGCATGAGACATTTAAACCCCCAACAGAGAGGGCAAGAGATCTTTCCATGACACTATAGACCTTTCCATGACATTATAGTCAAGATGCCAAAACTATGAAACCAAGAAAAAAAATACTAGAAGCAAGAAGAGAAAAATGACAACTCACATCACAATGGCGTCAAACCTCTCAAGAGAAATTCCAAAAGCCGGGAAAAAAATTGAATGATATATTTAAAATCCCAAGGGTAAGGGCTGTCAACTAAGACTACTACACAGAATTATCTTTTAAAATTAACAGAAAAGGATTATCGAAATGAGCACCAACTAAAGAAAGTCATGATCACAATCTAGCAGTGCAGAAAATACTTAAAGGAATCCTAAACACAGGAGGAAGAAGATATCTATCACACAAGACCAGGAAAGAATAAACTCATGAGAGGAGTGGATGAAAAATATGAACTGGGAAATAATCCAATCTTGTCTGACTCATAAAACCAGAAAATCCCTCATTTGAATAGGGGAGAGAAAAGAAGCAGAACTTACCAGCACTTTTGGGCTGCTCCTGCTGAGTGCTTACAATTAAAAATCAAGAGCAAATGACTAACTTGCCAACACATCTCAAGGTTCTTGTAAAACAACAAGCCAAACTCAACAACAGATGGAAAGAAAGAAAAAAGAAAGCTTGTGCACAGACAATGGGTGAATGCTTTGTCTTGTTTTGAGTTCTGTGTTTAACCTTGTTACACCTGGTATTATGAAACTGATTGTGTATTTCCTCACTAGACATTGGAGACGAAAAGACAAAGTTTTAGTCCACAAGAATTTTTCATTCTTGAAATGATCAGGCCTCCTGACTCTGCTCCTGAACTTATTTTCTCTCATATCCTCTCTCATTTTCTCGGCTGCCTTCCCTGGCCTCCTCATTGCTTCTCAGCTTCATGCTTACCAGGAAGGTTCTTATAATTACTATATAGCTAGTGCTCCTCGCCTTTCAGATCTTCCATCAAACTTACTTTCCCAGACTGTGTTTTTCTGAGCACCTTACAAAAAATTTCAGCTTCTCTCCAAATAGACATATTGTCTTCCCTATATTTTCCCTCCTTTGTACATACTATTAAACAAGCAAATTTTATCTATATACTTCTTTCTCTCTCTATCCTGTAAGTTCAATGAAGGCAGATATTTTGGTGTCTTTGTTTATTACTGGTCCTAGTTCAAGAACCACTGCTCAACAAATACCCATTGAGCAAACAAGTGAATTGTAATTTTATGACTTTTTAATCACAAACACTTTCTGTTCCAGATTTTTTCCCACATATCTTTAAGGTACCTACTGTTCATGAAGGCATTCCTCTCCTTAAAAAGAGAAAGAGGGATGTAAGGTTTCCTATGGTAGGGTGACTGGCAATCTGTAACCCACTTCTACTCGCAGAGCTAGGCAGATAGGTCACTAACAGGTAGAAGAAGATGTAAGATGAATAGGATATGATATAAACTGATTCACATAGGTGAGCTGAAGGGAAAATGGGAAGCAGTCACCCTGGCCTCCTCATTGTTTCCTGTGTCTCAGTTACGGTGTCGTACCTGCTGCTTCCTCCCTTACCAGCAACATTCTTCTCATAAAAACTATACAGCTAGCTCTCCCTGGCCTTTCAGAGCGTCCCTCAAAGTCAGACACCTACGACAAAGCACTCTGTGGAGGGAAGTGACCCACCTAATACCAGGAAAATCCATGACTTAACCCTCACACAACTGCTCTCAAACCGGGAGTCACAGACCTGGTTATAGGCTCCTGCCCCTCTGTCCTCTTACTTCAGGACTGTCTCTTCCACAAGCTTCCACCCCTACCATGAAGCTTTCTGCAGTTTATGTGCACCGACTCAGAAGTGTCCTTGGCAAAACCTGCAGGGCAGGCCCCACACCCAGGAGTAGTTAGCCAACACTAAATGAAAACAATGGTACTTTTGTTAATGTATTATTCTGTTATGCTTTGTTTTGGTGGTTTTTCTCTTAGTGAGTTTTTTATTGTTTTTTTGGTGAAAGAGATTGAGAGAAAGCATATGCAAGAGGTGACATAAAGTTGGGTGGGTAAAAAGATAGAGAGGCAGAAAGGATCTGGGGGGAGTTGGGGGAGGGGAAATAGAATCAAACTGTGTGAAAATTTTTCTATATTATTTATTGATTTTATTGAGCTCTACATTTTTCTCTGCTCCCCTCCCTCCCCTTCCATCCTCTCCCATGGTCCCCATGCTCCCAATTTACTCAGGAGATCTTATCTTTCTCTACTTCCCATGTAAATTAGATCCACGTATTTCTCTCTTAGTGTCCTCATTGTTGTCTAGGTTCTCTGGAATTGTGATTTGTAGGCTGGTTTTCTTTGCTTTATGTCTCTATGTCTAAATACCACTTATAAGTGAGTAGATATAATATTTGTCTTTCTGGGTCTGAGTTACCTCACTGAATATAATGTTTTCTAGATCCATCTGTTTGGCTGCAAATTTCAAGATGTCATTATTTTTTTTCTGCTGTGTAGTACTCCGCTGTGCAAATGAACCACATTTTCCTTATCTACTTTTCAGTCAAGAAGCATTTAGGTTGTTTCCAGGTTCTGGCTATGACAAACAATGCTGCT
>LOEQ01002089.1:17765-34504 GCA_001685075.1 Bramus lutescens | reverse complement strand
AAAATGGAAAGATCTCCCATGCTCTTGGATAGGTAGAATTAACATAGTAAAAATAGCAATCTTATCAAAAGCAATCTACAAATTCAATGCAATGCCCATCAAAATTCTTCACAGACCTCAAAAAGAATGCTACTCAACTTCATATGGAAAAGCAAAAAAACCCACAAAACAAAACAAAACAAAAAACAGGATAGCCAAAACAAAACAATCCTGTACAATAAAGGAACTTCTGGAGGCATCACAATCCCTGATTTCAAACTCTACTACAGAGCTACAGTACTGAAAATAGTCTGGTAATGGCATAAAAACAGACAGGAGGACTAATGGAACCGAAGTGAAGACCCAGATATTAATCCACACACCTAGAAACACCTGATTTTTGACAAAGAAGCAAACAAACATAAAATGAAAAAAAAGAAAGCATATTTAACAAATGGTAGTGGCATAAGTGGATATAAACATGTAGAAGAATAAAAATAAATGCATATCTATCACCATGCACAAAACTCAAGTCCAAATAGATCAAAGACCTCAACANAACCTGGAAACAACCCAGATGCCCCTCAATAGAAGAATGGATAAGAAAGTGTGGAATATATACGCATTATAGTACTACTCAGTGGTAAAAAACAATGACATCTTGAAATTTGCAGGCAAATGGACGGACCTAGAAAACATCATACTGAGTGAGGTAGCCCAGACCCAGAGAGACAAATACCATATGTACTCACTCATAAGTGGCTTTTAGACATAAAGCAAAGAAAACCAGCCTACAATTCACAACGCCAGAGAACCTAGATCACAATGAGAACCCTAAGATCTAATCTACATTAGAGGTGGAAAAGGAGAAGATCTCCTGAGTAAATTGAGAGCATGGGGACCATGGGGATAGGTATAAGCAGAGAGGGGAAGAAGGGACGGGAGCAAAGAAAACATATAGCTCAATAAAAACAATTAAAAAAAAAGAAATTCTATCTTTAGCTCTCCTGTTTTCATTGACAGTTTTTTATCATTGTTCTTTGGCTGGGTTTTAGATAGTGGAGGTCAAAGTTCACTTCTGGATATCCTCCATTCACTATTAAGGGGTAAATGTGTGGGAGAGGCTATGCTGAAGTGAGTGAACTTGTCCCTTCAGAGGGAAGTGGCAGAGCAGCACACAGGCGTGTCAGTTTATTTTTGAAGGTAAGTAACTTAAAAAGGTCCTGTTTTTGAAAGCTAAAGCCTCAGACTTGACTTGAAGGATATTATCTAGCAAGTTACGTCAAGGTAACTGTTGATTAAAAAGTCCAAGCCAGTTTCTTTTGCTGTTATACAACTACTACCATTCTCTGAGAGTAGCTGTCAATCATACTGTGCCTGTGGGGCTGGGATGTGTCTGGTGTGGTGTATGCTATTTGTGCTCAAATTTTAATTCAAGCAATAACAACTACTACCAGGTTACTGCATGCAAAAACGATTTGACAGAAAAGCCATACATAGCTCAGAGTCGGAAGCTGTAAGCAGGGGTAAGCACTTCTTTTGAAAATAAACAGAAAAGTGTTTTTGACGCTGATGTGTTCATATTTTAGTAGTCAAGTTCATGGTAGAGACAAAAAAAGACGACGACACTGCACTAGGTTTTCTTATGTTTGGGTTTTGGTTTTTTTTAAATATGAACACAGAACTCTTTCATAGGGATCCAAAATCTACCAGGGGGTAGGAAAAATAAATCAGTGTGTCTCTGCCTCCCAGATTTTTTTTAAAGTTAGGTGACTATTTCTGGAGAAGAGAAAACTTAAAAGAGAAAGGAGAAAGATCTGTTGTCTCTGCCTGTTCTTCAAAACTGAGAGAGAGAGAGAGAGAGAGAGAGAGAGAGACTCTCTCTCTCTCTCTCTGGGGAGGGGTTGAGGGAGGGGGATACATGACAAGTCAGGGAGGGAGGGGCTCACCAAAGCAACAACTTTTCAGTGCTCAGAGACATGTGAGTGTGCTGAAGAGAGTGTGTGGCCCACGAGTTGGGCACACAGAGCTGCACTGCGCTCCAGAGAAACTAGAACGCATTTAAGACTGAAAAACCTGTATTTAAAAACCCTAATAACCTGTAAGTTTTATAAGAGGAAAAAAGAAGACAATAAAACTTTTAGAGTGTGCTCCAGTATAGTTAAGAAACTACCAGCGTGTATGGCAAAGTGAAAAGGCACAGATTACTCTGCTCTTACTAAGTATGGAAAGGTAACACGCATTACCGGAGACAGACGCGAGAACCCTGCTAAGCTCCCTGAGGAAAGAGAACAAAATCAGGGGGTAGAATTACTTTACTCCTTCGTATTAACTTTTTAAAGGAAAACTATGTCCACCTCTTACTTCTTCAATTAAACTTCAATTTCTAAATTAATTTCTAAAACAAGAGCATTCTTACTTTGGAATTATAAAAATAAAGTTAAATTTTAAGACTAATAAGAAAAATTCAAGTTTATATAAAACTTCTTAAAAGACAGTAATTTGCTCTTAGTCTGACATTTCTCTCTGAAGCACGACAGCAGCTAGCCACATATTGAAGGTTTGTATTTCCCCAAGCCCTACTTACTATCTTCTACTAGTCCTGGACCATTTTTGGTTCATGGAAACAGCATGGGTAGCTTCAGTGGCAGCTTCTGATTTCACAGCCACTGCCTTCTGTGTTTTTAAAAATAGCTTCAAATTTCTGAGACACAAAGCAGGTGCAGGCTTTAGCATTTCTTGGGACAATTTTTGTTTTATTGTTTAGAAGTACTTCATTTGCCTTTAGAAGATTTTCTAAAATGCCCTACACACGAAAAAATATAGAGAAAGAAAATGTTCTATGGTCCTATGATTTCAATGGCAAAACCTTTATCATTTTTACTAAATATTAATTGAAGAATACCTTAGAGACAGTGACACATAGAAAATAGTATTCTTACTCCATCTAAAAGCAGGAGTGCTATAGTACAATGACATGAAAATGAATATTCCATAAAGACACCAGTCTACTGTTTCTTACACTCTGTAAAAGGGTGAAAACTCCAACTCCCATAGAGTGACTGGGAAGGAGGTAAGCACACAAACTTGTTTATTTTTTAGTTGACTGGGCAGAAAACAGAAAATCTCCCTCCACACAAAGGGAGATGCCAGCTCATCAGAGCAGTCGGGCTGTCTCAGAAGGCAAAGCCTCTCCCACTCTGGAGTACCTTCTGTCTACAGATGCGGGTGACCCACAACCCAATGTGCCTCCTGGGAAAACAGGCATCCTAACCTAACTACAGAGACACAGGACTTGCTAACAAACCCAATTCATAAAATGCTGAGAAGAAAGACTTAGGCTTAGGCAGTCACATAGTTTCATGATCATTTCCAGGCAGGGCCCCAAACAAGCTGTTTAAAATGGACTAAAATCAGTATAGGAATCTCTGAAGTAATTGATATATTCTAGTAAACGATTCGTTCTAAAATTAAATGCCGAGTTCCATTTTTATCCTGCTTACCATTTTAAATTGAGATTATCTCCGAGGAAAAGATGGTGGAGGGATGAATTATGTTGAAGCGGTATGGTCAGAACAGGGGAGGCAGGCCTGGATGAGCCAGGAAGGGGCAGAGGGGCAGAAAAGTTGAACGTAAAAGAACTCATTTCTGTTACTTTTAATAGTCCTTTAAGAAAAGGGTAAATATGTTAGCACATAAAACCAAATCTGCCCTATTTGTCTATTCTTTCAGCTTTTTAAAGTCAAAATTCTTAAGCTAAGCAACTATACACAAAGAAGGGTAGGAAATCTACTTTTTATCAAAGACCACTGACCCACAGGGGAAAAACAAAAGCAAGGCAAAACAGAAGCAACTGCTTGAGCCTACACAGGTTTAGTTTTGTAGGTGCTGTTTGTCCTCTTTCAGGGATCCGTAGGTAGGCAGGATGGTCTCACAGTCACAGACCTAGTGCCTAGACCTCTTAAGAGCTCGAACTATCCGCATGTGCCACTATATCCAGCCAGCTCATACATTTTACAGTTTAAGAAAATACAATGTTTCCCTAATATGACTCTACACTAATTCAAACTTTAATAACAAAGAAACGCCAAAGTATACATATAAAGTAGACTTTAATAAGGGGAAATTTGTAAAGGAAACAGAACAGGCATAAAGGGTGAGATGGCGTTGCAGGTGAGGTTGGACCGGGAGCAATGGCGCTCAATGATGGATCAATACTGAACCATGGAGGAATCCTATGAAGAAAGAAGGTGGATTAAAGGAATTATCAGAGAACACCTACTTGTGACCTGTTTTCATTTCTGAAATGATTCTAGGCAGGCATGTGCAACCTGAATCAGAAATTCAATAACTGTTATCTTAAGTTACTAAATATATATATTTATAGAACCAGAATCAAGGAGGAATCCTTAGAACTGGAATCAAGCAGGTAAGAAAAGCTACACCTCAATGGAGTGGGCCTGAAGGAGCAAGGAAGAGCAGAGGCAGGAGAATGCTGCCTTTTATTTAAAATTCTTCCATGGTTTTGATTTGTTACCATTTGTGTGCAGCAGGAAAAATAAAGACGTAACCTTCAAATTCACAATTGGCGAGAGCCTGACCCATGCTGAAAGCCTCTTCAGAGGAAGAGGGGCAGCTCTCTTTTTCCCCCTTGGCTAATTCCATCAAAAGGTTCTTGTCAAAAACAGGTTTGATTTTCTTCTCTGTGTATACACGTTAGTTACGGATGATTAATAAAGCATTCATTCTTCTGTTTGCTTTGGCAGAGAAGTGACTAGGGTTGTGTTAGCGTTAAGGAAATATTTCACTTTATACGGAAAAGATATGAAGTGTTGCTTATTTAAATACACATATGGTTAAAAAAAGAGTTTATTCCTATTTAGGCTCACAAACAATAAAAAAAATTTCAGTGGGAAGTGAAGAGTCTGTTCAACTTAGAGACTATGAACATATTATGATTATCCAAAACAGGTTTTGTGGATTTATGTACTTTGATGGAAAAACAAATAAAATTTTGGTAGAATAGTAAAGTAGGCTGAGATTTCATTTTAAATATGGGAAAATAATCACAATTTAATAATACTTAAATATACAAAGACCTTACAAAATAAAATCCTATAATAGTTACATCACAAAAAGAGTTCTCCCAAGCTTAGGGTATCTGGACACCCAAATTTAGCCAGACTCATAGCCACTGAGAATTCATATTTCAAGTGCATGTTTATAAAAAGCATTCTTTTGGAAACGTGGTACAATACAAGCACAGTCACAGAGAAATATCAATGCTATCTATCCGTTCATGATTGTTATAAAGTCTAATGTAAGCCCCTTGTGACTGACTACACTGTGATGACTTGAGATCTTCCCTCACCAGGTCCACCAACATGCAGGGAAGGAAAATCCAGATGTGTAGTAAAAAAATGCTTTGACTTATTATGTAGAAACCACCAACTAGAGAACAGAGGAGACCATTGGGGTCTGAAGTCAGTTCTCAAGTCTCCATTTTACCCCTAAAGGGCTAATGAAAGTAACTCACACAGAAAGAATTAGATAAGGAATGGAACTCAGGTGTGGAGCAAGGATAAAAAATACTGATGCAGATGAACTTGTGTAAAAATTTACAAGGAGAACTTCAACCCTAGCTCTAACTCCACAGACTCCTTTTCCCTCATTTTCCCTCCTCCCTAACAGTTTGGCAGCTCCCAATCCTTTCTATCAGACCTAAATTATAGCCTTCTACTTTTTTCTCCCAATGAAAAGTAAAAAACAAACAAGGCAATCTAGTCTTTTGTATTTCCCCTTTTGTGAGTGGCTCACATGTATAAGGAGTCATTATTTACACAGTATCACTGCCAGTTTAGACTCATTCCTCTCAGCCTTCCTACTAAGTTAAACTGAGCAATTTCAGGTGGTTCCCGTTAACTTTATTTCATTTTTGTCACACACCCCCAGTCATCACTTTCATTTTATATGATCTACTTGTTGACATGTCTGCATTGAAAACTGCCTCTACATTCAACTCTGAACCTTGCCACAAGAACTGTCCTTGAAAAAGCCTGAATGAAGGATTGGTTTTGTCTAATAATCTGAAGCCCTATAGATTTTCACTGAGTTAAGCTACCATTGGCATGGATTCTAACCTCAGAGTCATCTCAGCAGAAATGGAGGCTTCTATGGCTCACACACTCGTGAAAGAACTTGCCAGTGCCCGAGAAGAACTCAACCACTGTGAAAACTTTGTGTTAATAAATATTTTTATACTTAGAAGAAAAAAATCTGTCCTATAAACACTTGTAAAAATAAGTCTGAAAAGGACAGGCATGGTTCACATTTTAAAATAAGGAGAATAATGCTAACTAAATTTCTCTAAATGTGAATAAACAGCACCCTAAAACTCAAACATGTGTATGTTCAAACAAACAAAAAAATGCTAAGGTAAAACAAGTCATTTTATTAATGTAAGAATAATTTTCCTTTTGAATATTTCCAGTCATTAAGTTGGTTGCATGACAGAATCACAGCTATCAATTGTATGTGTACATTATTCCTTGCAAATCTGATTTACAGACTCTGTCACAACAAATGCCTCACGTTGTAGGCATAAGACTAAGAAAGCTGTAGGTAGCAGAGTTTAAACATGTCACTCTGAGTTTACTAAGAATGAAACTGGACATTTATTGGATATTTATAAATGCATAATGTTTTTGCTGCAGTTTGTAAAGTGACAAAAAATGCTTTTATATAGCTGCTTCAAATTAGCAGAGATGCAAGACTATCATGTGAAAAAATAAAGTCAAGTTAAAAGAAAAGCCACAAGTATAGGATATTAATGACAAATTCATCTTTAAGACACTCACTGAGCTCTCTGTTCTGAGGGTACAAATTATACATAAGAGCTACATCATTAAGTAAGTAAATACATGAGAAGAGTATAGAAATCACAAATAAGCTGGGCTGTAAGACACTTGGTTTTCAAGGGCAAATCTCATGTTAAGATGTAATCATTCTGTAGCTCACAGAACTGGAAAGGCACGTCCTAGTCTTTAAACTGTCTCAGACAGCAGCGTACATAGTACTTAAATGACTGTATCAATTGGCAACTGTAAAAGTATATGCAGAGAACCAAAGCAATGTGCTTGAAGTAGAATGTGTAGGTCGAGTCAATACAATTTAACCCACACGTATCAAAGTGCCCATTGCTGTGGACAGACTGCAGTAAGAAGGTTAGAAATCTCAAGTCAAAGACTTCCAGAGCAAATTCTAACTAGTTAGAAATGTACAGAGAACAGCCATAGGTACTGAGTATTCTTGTTTGAATACTGAGACAGAAATTTACAGTTTAATATTGAAATAATCCTATTTTAAAACAGTCTCTAATTTAGATATTTAAACAAGGAACAAAATATTAAAGAACATTCTTGACTAAATATTTCTATATTTCAATTTTGCTATATAATAAACATAAGTCTGTATATTTCAATTACCAAAACAAGATGGCTATCTAGCAATACAAAACAAAATTTTATTAAAAATTTACTGTTAGAAATTTTAAGTAATTTTAATTAAAACAACTTTATTGATTAACAAATAACTGTTTATATTCATATTTTCACATAATTATAGGATTAAAACAGTAAATCATATAATTTTAAAATGAAACTAAATTATAACATGATTCCATAAATTGATTTTCCAAAAATATTAGCATAACTTATAATTAAGTGAGACTGTCATGTTAGTGTGTGGCTAGAATACACAGGTGATCTAGTACACTGGGCCCAAATAGATAATTCATGTGTTATTGGGTGTTTAAGTCTGTGAGATTTTTATTTAAATACTATCAAATAACCTACCATATAAAATTGATCTTTATGTAAAAATCTTTGGCTATAAAATGCCTTTTTTCTAAGAAAATATCAAATCCTAGTGTTCTAAATTAGTTGAACTATGTTTTATTTAAAGAGATGCAAGAGCAAATATCTAGAACTCAGATTATCAAGCATAGAAGAATACTTAGAGTTGGTGGTCAGGCCCTCAGAGTAGGGACAAAGAATGAGTGATAGTTAGGATAGTTTCTAGATCATGACACCTTAGTTTATCAGCAAAATGAGAGAGAACTTAATGATTTCTAAGCCTCATTTAAGCTCAAAATTTCCGATTATTCTTATCTAGAAACCCATGTCTACACAAGGAAACTAGTTCTCAAGCTGGAACACAGCACAAGGGTGAGCTATAATTTACAGGAAACAATGGTGCATTACAGCATTATTTTGCAGTGTATTACTGCAATGAATGTATTTCAAAGCAATGAGTTCAAGATAAAACACAGGAGGCAATTGCATGGCTGTGCTCACCTAATGATGGCACAGACACCTCTATAAAACAAGGCATTTCATTTCTATCTCATTCAGAAGTATTTAATGTACCTGTCAAACTAAAACAGAGATAAGTAACAAGAACTAAAGTGAAACATGTTAGACCTCGCTTTTTAAACGGAACTCTACTATACTCTCTCTCACATGTAGAAACCACAGCATGTGAAGTGTGTGATCCCTAAAACCACAGCCTAACACAAGTGTGTAAGAGAGGCACTTAGTTCTTTTAATTAAACTTGATGTTTAGACAGACTAACATTTCTGTAAAATTATAAAATTCTAAATATTTACTGTTGAAAATGCTACCAACAAGCATATAACTAATAAACACAACTTTTAATAGGGGAGGAATCAGAGAGACAGCTCAGTATGTAAGAAAGGCCCAACAATTCAGAGGTTCCCAGACACTAAAGTGGAGGAAAGAGAGCTGACTTCCTCAAGTCCGCCATCTGACCTCAATACACATACAGCAGCAGACACTCATACACACACACACACACACACACACACACACACACGCACTGCAATGAAAATTTTAGAAAGTATTATTAAGATGACACTGGTTATTGCCAGAATTCAACTTTGTTTCAAAGTGTGCTTTTTTAAAAAGTGCATACAAACCACCTACACATTATTTTAAAAACCAAACAAACAAAAACCCTTTGTGCTACAAACTGTCCCTGAACTCCACTTTGGCATTTTTAGCAAGCTGATAAACCACTCTGCTTGTTCTCTTCCACCAATACAAAGCAAGCCAAGAAGCAGTTTCTTCACTTATTTAATTCAATGTCCCAAGACACTGTGGGGTAAAGGTCAGTCATTAAAAACACACACTGTTGCTACAGTAAGAACAAACAGTCACCTGGGATCTGTTCCCTAGACTAACCTACTAGAACTATGAAGGTGCAGGATGACAAAGAAGTATAAAATACGTTTTCCGATTCAACTATGCTCATTGCCATTGCATGGCACACAGAAGGAGGAGCTCAGAGAGCAAATAAGCTTCAGGTAACTGGCAACAGAGAGGAATTTTTTCCCTAGCAGCGTTAACAATCTTAAGTTTCTTACAATTTTCAGGAGTGCTACCCTGCAGGCATCTATGACAGCATCACGAGGTTTCAGATTTAGTGTGGGTGGTTGGATAAAGTTGGACACTGATCAGTTTCGTGTGTGCTGAAAGGCACCCGGCTGGAACACTGTATTTGGCATTGGCTATGAGACTGTTGGTGCAGTGGGTTGGAAGATGTATGCGTTGGCACTCTGTGCGGAACCAGGAGGCATGTTTAAAAGGTTATGGCAGTCTTGAATTTGGCAACTATCTTCTAAAATGATTGTGCAGAGTTAAGAGTAAAATACAGGGTCACACCTATGAACACCAGAAAGTAGTGTGTATCTGAGACAATCTCTGTTCTTTGCAACACTCTGTCCTGAGAAAAAGAAAACAGAGTAGTCTTTTGAGTGGAAGAAAGGTACATGGTTGAGAAAGTTGCATTTAAAAACACTTAGAATTTAAGACTACCAACTTTCATAGTAGTATTTAAATTAAAACATCAACTTAATTACAGAAACGGATGAAGCAATTTTCTAAATTAAGTATGAGAATTAAGTTAAAAGCCCTGAGGTCTTTCTCATTACACACACACACACACACACACACATTCACACACCCCTGACTAGAACACATACATATGACACACACATCACATACACACATGCACACATACATACTATGCACACACATACCACATACCACACACATGCATGTTGTTGTCTCTCCAGTGTACATTCCTTGATGGATAGAAGTAATTTGGAATGGATGGCTACTCAGTCTCCTAGAGCATTTTTATAATGAGAGCAAAGGACTAACCCATATTGTCTCTTTTTAGTAATTTGATATGGTGAAGGACAGACAGTTAAGTTCCTCATACATGCGTAAGTTTTAGTCTCCGTAGATGTGACTCAGGATCTTAGGCTTAACTCTTTATGGTCAATTAAAGAAGGTAGCTATTGGAGACATAGCTCAGTGGTTGTGGGCTCACCTATCATGTACAGAGTTTGATTCTCCCAGGCTGAAAAACAAAAGAGGGAGGATGGGAGGGAGGGGGAGGAGGCAGGAAGGAAGGGAATGAATGCATATAGATGACAAATCCAGGCCACCTTCACAGGACAAGGATTTTTCACAATCAATCCCTCCATTTTCCTCAGCACCAATCAGAGCCAAAATACAGAGGCGACTTCCACGTGTCTGAGTGAGTGGTATTATACACACCTACACTACATCTACTGTCTCCAAGAGGGACACAGCGTGCCTTTGTCACCTGCTGGGAGTAAGGAAGGTGGCAGAATGGTAAGCTCTATTAGGTGTAGATTAAAATACAGGTTTCTTTTAGTCGCCAAAGCTGTATGTAGTACTGCAGAAGTAAGTACACTGCATGTAAAAGTAAAATAAAATTATTTCTCAGTAATAAAACAAAAACAATCATTTTCCCTAATTAAAAGAAGACAAAAGCAGCTCTGGTGATAAACACGTTAAAGTTGCTGAGAATGTGTGAAGTGGAACATGAAGCTTCCAGACCCTGGAACAGAGCTCCAGAGCACCACGGCTGCGGATGACTACCATCACACCGCACCCTCCCGAACCTTCACTAAGTTGTGTTCTGAATTGGGAGAGCTTGGTTATAAAGAATAAAACATCACAAACACTGATTACAACAACCTTCTCTATCGGGCACACTGGGTGGCTCGAGGAAGAAACCTACAAATATTAGACAAGTGCAGAGAAATTCTTTAGCTAGAGTATTTTAAGCAGCGTCAGAATACATTTATGCTATCGCTATAAAAATACCCTTAGTATGTAGAAGAGAGCAATTCTAAACCACTGAACAGTATGCATGCCTTAATAATCCTTTTCTCTTGGTACCAAAACAAAACTGTCACTAACAGAAAAGCAAAAGGTTCCTAAAAGCCCTCCCTCTAAAACACAATTGCATTTTGATATAAAGAAACCACTGTACTCCATTTCCCCATCACAACCTTAAGGAGTTGCTACTTATATACTAGCCAGTGCTCTGTGAATCATTCTATATTAAAATTAGGTAGTTCTAAACATCACACATATAAAAAAGTATTGTTTGACACAGCGCCATTTTGATGATAAATTGCAATCTATAGCTCAAATAATTCTACCTAGGGATTAACATTTCAGAGGCTGAGCCAGAGATTATGTGTGTGGATCTTGAATTTCATCATCTCCCTTTGGCACAATAGCTTATTCTTCCTTTTTTCATCTATTCTCTCATGAAGGGTCAGGGAAGCTTAGCCTTGCTGCTGCATTCATTTCATCTCTACATTAACCAGATACCTTGCAGTCCCTTTAGCTCTTATGTGTTATTTCATTGCAAATACTATCCTGAACTGAGCGACTGCTAATGAGGTTGGTACCAAATCAAAGGGTGCCATCAAGTGGTTGTAATACTCTAAACAGCATTACACCAAATGGTGGCTCCAGAAAGATTTTCTTCACTATGGACAAGCTGTACCACTCTGCTATGAAAGTATACATTAAGGAAGGCAGGAAGAAATTATCTATATTCATGTTTACTCTTTATTTTCTATCCTTCCAAGATTGCTTTTCTGCATATTACACTTAAAATGTACAACTGCACAACTCAAGTCATGGTTAGGATTAATACTTAGGCCAAAACATTATCAAATGATATTAACCACGATTTAACAGAGCAGCACTACTGAGAATGAAATAATTCTATTAAAATTCATGGCTACATACATAGTTTACTTTTGAAAATGAGCAGTACATATACACTTAAAAAAACACAGCATTCATTCTCTAGGATAAGGCTATCAAATAGCTGGTGTGATTGGATGCATTACATGCAGCCATGCTCAATGCTAACAAAGTCAGAATTAGAAACACTCTCCTCAATTCTGCTATTAGAGTTACATCTTAGAATTTGGGGGCTTTTTTTTCTTCAAAAAAAATATGCCTGTCCTTTTTGTTGCATGCAGTTTCTTTTAGAGATTGAGCAAAGCAGCTTATAGAGACAAGGTTTAGTGTATTCACCACAGGGAGAGCAGCAGCAGGCACTCCAAGAAGCACAGGGAGACAGATACAGTTGGGGTCAGCTTCTCTTTGACTTTTTATACAGTCTGAGATCCTAGCCCACTAAGAGCGGGTCTTCCCAGCTCAATTACTCTAATCAAGAGAATCCCCACAGGGCCAGCAAGATGAGGACTGAGTTTCATCCCTGGGTCTCAGAGTGACAGAACAGAAACTTCTCCCTCAAATGGTCCTCTAACCTGGGACAAGAGCACATGCATCCGTGTACTCATGCACACACTCACGTTAAACATACAGTCCAGCATGGCAGGACACACTGCCTTTAATCCCAGCATTTAGGAAGAAACGGAAGACTGATCTGTGAGTCTGAGGCAAACCAGACCTACGTAGTAAGTTACAAAGCAGGCAAGTATACTCAGTGTTCCCCCAACCTTTTTTTGAGACAGGGTTTTTCTGTGTAACCCTGGCTGTCCTGGAATTCACTCTATAGACCAGGATGGCCCTGAACTCAGAGATCCACCTGCCTCTGCCTCCTGAGCGCTGGGATTAAAAGCGTGCACCGTGTCCAGCAAAAGTCATCATTTTTTAAAGATAATCCCCCATAAGCATGCCCAGTGGCCCATCTCCCTGACGATTCTAAAACTCATGCAATTATAACTGAGATTAACTATTGTAATGGTGGTTAAACCTAAGGCCTCAAGCCTGCTAAGCAGGCTAGTGTCTACCACTGAGCCCTATTCCATCCCCAACCCTTGTTTTACATATTATTTTGAGACAGGATCTATCTCTCTGTGCAACTTGAACTAACCTTGAATTCAGATTGGCCTTCTATTTATCACGGCCAGTCTCAGCCTCCCAGTAGCTGAGATCACAAGACTATGCAATAGGTCCTGGCAAAGTCTTTTTATTTTGAGGCACAATCAGAAAAATCTGGGAAAGGCTGAGGGTTGGCTCAGTAGTTAATAGCACATACTCTCTTGCAGAGGACTGTAGTTCAGTTCCCAGCAACCACACAACATGGCTCACAACCACTTATAACTGTAACTCAAGGTAGCCAAAGCCTCTGCTCTCCTCAGGTACTAATCACCCACATACACATAGCTTCACACAGACATATATCCATTTAAAGTAAAATAAATAAATAAATAAATACATCTAAAAAATCTGAAAGCTAAAATCTGATCTTTCAAAACACAAGTCCAACCATATCTCTCTGCTTACAACTTTTCCATGGCTCCTGACATCTTATTGCAATGCGGAATCAGAACCTCACAGGGCACAAGCATAAAAATATTTTTTCATGGACCTATAGGTAATTCTAATAGATAGTCAGGTTTTGAACCCACAACTTTGGGATAAAGTTCATACACGGCCATCCACCATGCTGCTCTTTAGCATAGCTTCAATTCCTCCTGTTCATCCAGTCTGTTCATAACACTGCAGCGATTACTGGGCCTGATCCCCTTGCCCTCACCTTAGACCATTTCTCCCCATGTTCTCTGATGGATACAACTTGTAAAGGCTTTGGAGTTACAGTCTACATATCACCTTCCTAAAGCCTTCCCCATGGCTGGATAAGCATCAACACTCCTTGTCTCCTCCACAGAACTTTCCCTGCCTCACTGCTAGCTTTACTGCTGTTTTTCATTTGCTTACCCATCTGTCTCCCTGATTGGACTAAAATTTCCTGTAAGCTAAAACACTGTCTTGTTTTATCTCCAATGTCTAGTGAGTAGATACACAATCAATTTCATAATACCAGGTATAACAAGGTTAAAAACAAAACATTCACTCACTATCTTTATGCACAAGAGCTTCTCTTACAAGGAGTTTGGGCCTATTTTTTTTTCAGTTTTAAAAGAATAAAGTGTCAAAGGAACAAAATTAAACCTCAGAAAATATCACAAATAAAAGGCAAGAAGGCATACATTGTTGAATATATTAATTGGAGAAGTTTGATATGAAATAAGTAACTCCTTTGATTCCTAGTGATCTAATGAGAATTCGATACCAATTTCACATCGTTTGACCACTTTTCTAATTTTTCCCTTATTTTCAAAAAGGAAGAAAAGATCCTTAAAATGGTTATTTTACTGATTGCTTTATTTCTAAATTCACCTTGTCATCAAGAGAAGAAAAACATTCAAGTGTTATAAAATCAAAGTTATATTTCAGAAAGAAAAGATAAAGCAAGAAGAAAGCCATACTAAGACCTTTTGGCTAAAGTTGCAACAGAGCACTCCTGTCTCAAACTCCACTAGGTAAGCTTTATTTTTAGTTACAGAGAATCAGTATGGTGGCGGGTGCCTTTAATCCTAGCATGTGGGAAACTGAGGCAAGTGGATCTCTGTAAATTTAAGGCAGCCCAATCCCTGAAGCTCAGGCTACTCAGCCTCACCAAACTGATGAACTCCAAGTTCAATAAGAGACTGAGAGAGCAGTAAGATGGAGCGTTATTGAGGAAAACACACAAAGATGTACATATACTACAACAAAAATGATGTAGGAGCTGCATATAACCTATGCACATCTTCCTGTATTAATTACATCTAGAATACGTATAACACCTAAAATAATGTATATGCCATAAGTCATAGTAATACTATATTATTTAAAGAATAATAACAAAAATGTATGTATATGTTGAGTACAAGAACAATTTTCCTCCTAAGGATTTACTATCAATGGTTGGTTGAATCCAGAAGGTCAATGTATATTAAGAGTTCTTCCAAAATAATTTTTATTGTAAACTGTTGTGGAATGTTATTTTTAACTAGGCAAAGATGTGTTATATTTGTTTATGCTACAGAATATTACTTTAATTGTGTAAAAGTATGTTACTTTTGTTTGTTCTGCATTTGTTTAATTATGTAAAGACGTTGCATTTGTTTCACCTTGCCTGCCTAAGGCACCTGATTGGTCTAATAGAGATCTGAACAACCTATAGCTAGGCTCAGGGAACAACACGGAGAGACTGGAAAAGACTGTATGAGCAGGAATACCAGAGAGTCTGCTGTGAAAACGTCTTTCCTAGAAACGGCTGCACAGACAAGATCAGAACAATGGCAAAAGCAATGGATATACTAACCTGGAAAGGGGAAGCAATTGTGGGACCCCACCCCTAGGTGAGGAACTATAGGCAAATACTGAATACTGGGAGAAGGAGAACTACCATCTTCCAGGAGTATGCCCACTTGCTACTGTCCAATGCAGAGAGATCAGCCCTCAAACCATATACACACAAACAACAAAACTGGACCCAGTGCATTGTCTTTACATATTTGTGCACACGCATGCATATATACATATGTAACAGCAATAATCAAAGATAAAAAGAGGCTACCAAGTCTCCCATTCTCAAAGAGGACATAGGTAGGGTTGGAGGTACAAAAGAGAGGGCAAGTGATATAATTCTATTTCAATTGAAAATACAGTTTTTACAAAAAGGGCTAAAATAGAAAAAAATTTAAATTTGTTTAAGCTTTGCTATTTCTGGTTTTTCTTTTATAATTTACTTTATTGCTGTCTTTGAGCAAAGAATCATGCAGAAGACCTCAGCACATAAACCAGTCTTCCAAGGTGGCTGGCATGGCAGAACACCAGAGAGACCAGCTTTACATCTGGTAAGATGAGGTGTGTTTCACTTACAGAGTGCTGAGCAGATTCAGAGAGGCAAGTGAAGGCAGCTCTCTATTAAAAGTGAGATGCGTCATCAGGACGCTAAGGTAAAGCGACTGCCAATGTCTACTCTCTAGCGGCTTCCGTCGGGGAAGGCCTCGTGCAGACTCTCAACACCTTCCATGGGATGGGCCTCTCACCGCTGAGTCTCTATGAACAGACATGTAAGGCTGTTCAAATGTACCGCTGCTTTCAAACATTTCTGAGGCAGCATTAGAGGTGTGTTGGAATAGCTGTCGGCCTTGTCTAGCAGCTTCTTCCCTCCAGCCGGGTAAAAAGTGAAACAGCGATCAACTCCAGTCACATCTCTCTTGCATCAAAGACATTTGAATGCAGTTAGCAGGAAACAAGAATAATAATCTAAGTGGTCCTTGCAATTAACAAGACGCTACACTCAACTACCATGGCTCAATAATAACTACACAAATCACAGGCCATAAAATTCATTGCAGCATAAATGTTAAAGTTTAGGCTACTATTTAGTTGATAGAAACAAGAAAGTAAAAGGCCATGGTGTTTTTCCATAACTCCCAGAAATCTGTTTTATTTTTATCTTCAAAGAAATACAGTAAGGGATGTGGCTGACAAGGAGAGCTGACTGAGAAGCCAAGGACAATGGCACTGGATTT
>LOEQ01002089.1:5784-17686 GCA_001685075.1 Bramus lutescens | reverse complement strand
CCTTCCTAGACCTGGATGGAGGGTGGAGGACCTTGGACTTCCCACAGGGCAGGGCACCCTGACTGCTCTTTGGAATGGAGAGGGAGGGGGAGGGGAGTGGGGAGAGTGGGAGAGAAATGGGAGGAAGGGAGGAGGTGGAAATTTTTAATAAAAAATAAAAATAATAAAAAAAGAAATATAGTAAGGGGCTGGAGAGATGGCTCAGTGGTTAAGAGCATTGCCTGCTCTTCCAAAGGTCCTGAGTTCAATTCCCAGCAACCACATGAGGGCTCAAAACCATCTGTAATGAGGTCTGGCAACCTCTTCTGGCCTGCAGGCATACATGCAGAGAGAATGTTGTATGCATAATAAATTTAAAAATATTTAAAAAGTTTAAAAAAAGAAAGCTACAAAAAAGAAATACAATAAGAATCTATTAAAATATTGTACTCAAACTACCTTTCCTTGCAGTAGACAGGAAGTGAGATCCAGGAAGAGCTGTGTTTTGTGTTACTTTATATGTATTTTCCAGGTCTTTGGAGATAAGTGCCCTGCTTCCTTACTAAGAGTAATCAAGAGGAAACATTGGGAAAGCCTTAGAAAATGGGGAAAGCAAGGCTCTGAGCTCAGTCAGGCATGGATTTGAACCATGTGTACAAGTGATGCAAAATTAGATTTTAGTATTCTCATGATTCCCATTTTCTCTTCTGCAAAATGGACATGTCTATAGTCAGAATTAAATACTGCTACTAACTAACACGCGGTGGGCCTGGAATGAAACCTACTGAATACACCTTTTGGTACAGCCTAATCAGGGCATGGAAGAAGGACACCTTTGTTCTTTGCCTCACTCTTGATGGCAAATTTATTCCTTCACTGGCATAACCACCAACTTCTTCAGGATTCCAGCATATACTGAAGACCAGCTGAGACATCCAGCCTCATGAACTGAATATACATATTCATTCTATCAGTTCTTTTCCTCTAAAGAATCTTAACTAATACAGATTCTCAGTACCAACATACAAGTTAAATGTAGCAGTTCATATCTATAGTAACTATAACCCCAAAGTTGACTTGGGGTGGGAGGCAGAGACAGGCAGATCCCTGAGACTCTTTGGCCAGCAACTGTGGCCAAAACAATGAACTCTGGATTCAGTAAAAGATCCTGTTTCAAAAGGTATGATGTAGAGTGGTTAAGAAATGATACAAGATGTCAACCTCTGAATGTCACATGCCACATATATAAACAAGTGCATATACTTCCATATTCACATGCCCATACATGCATAAACTCCTCACACACAGTTCTTTCCATTCTTAATCATCATGTATGCCATGTAAATTAGTAGGCTCAGAGTAATGATATAGTAATTTTTAAATTATTTATTATACAATTCAAGTAAATGTCTCTAAGTCACAATAGCCATGAAAAGCAAGCATGTGATATATATTCAAGTTAATATGCTGCTGCATATGAGAACAATAGTCTCTGCTGCCTCCAGAACTCTGCCCAAGCTACTCAGTCCCCTAAAGTATTGCCTCTAAGAGAATTTCAGATACAGTGCCTCCCTACACACAACACACTCCCACAATTAAGCATACTAATATTTCTTTAATAGAATGAAAAAGCATTCACTTTATGAAAGCTAAATACAATGAATAAACCTCATCTCCAGTCCAAATCTGGGCACCAAATTGAGTTTCAAAGAAATCTTTCAAATAAAATAACTTTATGTGGAGAGTTTAAATTTTGAAGTTACAGATAAAAGGTTATAAAATTTTTATCCCTTAGGTTTGCTAATATCACTTTCAATAGAAAGCCTCCCTAGCACACCAAGACTGGGCTGGGTACTCAATATGGGCACATATAGCATCCTAAACTTTATCTTAGGTTGCCTGTATCTCTGCCCAGCTAATAGAATACCTAGAGACATCTTTAGAATTATTACAGATGAATCCCCAGACAATGAGCCAGGATAAAATTTGGAAAAATCCAACTGCAAAGTACTCATATTGTAGCAATAGTGCCTTACTGCTGCAAATTAAAGCATCCTTAAATCTGCTAGCTAGGACATTTCACAAATTAAACTGACATGTGAATTACATGATATGGGACACACCTCGTGGCTACCATTTCGATAGCATCCTTTTGAAATACAGATAATTATAACACAGTTGGCTTCTGATGAGGAGTTCCTTCTCCACATGAGGAATTGGAGTGTGAGATTTCAAATGGAAAACTTTCTTCTAATTATTACAGTCTAATAAAGCTAGTAAACAACTAACAAAAGACAGTAGACAAGATGGAAAACGTAAAGTTAGAAGACAGAGTGGGAAATAGAAAGGTTCATCACACAGTTCTGAGTTTCAGTAAGGAACAAGAAGGTCCTGGAGTGATCATAGTCTGACCATGGAAAACAGTAACATGGTATATGTTGCAAAAAGCTAGATGCAAGGTCTTGGAAAATCTGTACTACAAAGAAATGATATTGCCTAGATATACTAAATCTCATTTAAAAATTATATAACGTATTCATATAACAAAGTACCATGTTACCTGATTAATATGTACAGTCTTTAGGTTTTATATATCATAAAAAATAAAGTTGAAAAAGATGGAACACTAAGCAAATAGATGGAGTTACAGAGAATCTCAGGGTTCTGGCACAAAGTATGAACAAACATTCATGAGCATATTTTCTTTCAAAGTAACTTTAAAGCTACAAAACGATCTTAAAACAACAACAATCATCATCATCATCATCATCATCATCATCATCTCCTCTAAGAAGTGGAGGGATGGGGAGGATTCTCAGTAAGTAAATGATTGCCTCTCAAGCTTGAAGCCAGGTGTTAGGCCAGTGACCCATATCACTCAGCCTTTGCAGAGTTACCTCAACTAGACAAACTGGCAAGCTTTGGTTCCAAATGAAAGACTCTGTGCCTCAATACACAAGGGGGACTGGAGGCGGAAGTTTCTGTCCCACTGGGTCCTGCAGCCTTTCATTCTCAAAGAAACACACAAAGGCTTATATTAATTAGAAACTGTTTGGTCTATTAGCTCAGGCTTATTATTAACTAGCTCTTACAACTTAAATTAACRCATAATTCTTATCTATGTTTAGCCATGTGGCTTGGTACCTTTTCTCAGTATGGCATTCTCCTCTTATTTCTTCTGCATCTGCTGGTGACTGCTCTCTGCCTTTCCTCTTCCCAGAATTCTCTTAGTTTGGTTGCTCCATCTATACTACCTACCTGGCTACTGGCCAATCAGTGTTTTATTAAACCAATACAAGTGACAAATCTTTACAGGGTACAAAGCATTATCCCTCAGCAGTAGACAATGACATAAGACAACACTTGATGCCAACACCACTTCCACATGCATGAGCACACATGTGACTACATACCCACACACAGGCAAAAAAACAAACAAACAAACAAACAAACAAAAAACCTTAGGGTTGGGGAAATGCATGTGTGGGATTTGTCTGAAGTTTAGCCAAAATGAAAGTAGGCAGGCTCACAAAGCTCCATGCAATTTCCAGTTATTCTTTTCCTAATCTACCTGCACAGTGATCCACCACACCATCACACACAACATAAAGCTGATATCATTAAAAGACCATGAAAGCCTGTGTCAACTGTTATTTCTATTCCAAATGCAGGAATTTCACACTGAGATAGTTAAGGTCAAAGCTTTGCTACTTCTAATAGAACCATTTTTTTCCCAAGGAGAAATGAGAAGAAACAGCACCACCCTAACTCTCCAGCTTGGTAGGTGGTGCTAGATCAAGTCTCAGGGCTCAAAATGGCCAATTTTGAAGTTCCAGCCTAAAAGATCAGAGATCCACTAGAAGTAGCTCTGCTCACAACAGCAACACCAATTTACTTCTATGCAGACCACCTGCTGACATGCCGGTGCTTTAAGCTGCATGTGTTGGAGCAGCCTCTCTATTCACAAAGAAGATGGAGATGCTAATGTCTGAGGTTTACTTTCATAATTTGGTAGAGTAACGAAAGTGAGAGGGTTGTTGGATAAGCATGAGGACAGCAGAGCTGGGAAGGGGTCTCTTAAACTTTTTCCCCATTTTCACCTTTTCCTCAAAGAATATTTTACATTATCCCAGGAATATAGATAAAACTAGGTACACCAATCAAACATTTCCAGAAAAAAATTTTTTAAATCACTTTGATAAACATTTGATTTCACCATGTACTAAAGAAAGCAAATTTAATTACTAAAGCGATTGATATGCCTGTTTGACTTTAAAATAAAATTAAATTGGCTGAATGTTTCATAATGCAGGATGTAAAGCATCTTCAACATTTTTCAAAGTTGATATTTTGATTTATAATTGCTAATGCTGAGAACACGACTTCACACAAATATGCAGTGCAGAAAGATAAAAATATGTATAGAGTCATTTCAGAAATTGTTGGAAATTCATTGGAGCAGACTTCCAAGTCAAAATTCATTGAACTTTAAAAAATAAAATAAAATAAAATTCAGGCAAAAACTCACACAGCATTGTTTAAAATAAAATATCCTAGTACTAAACAATCCAAAGACATACTAATCTGACATTTCCAAGTAAGGAATGATGTTAGGAAAATATTAAAAATGTTTTCTGTAATTAGGCTATTATGTTTCATCAGAAGGAGTGAACTTTGTAACACAGAAGACTGCAGCTCATAATTTATAGTAGTTTCAAACCTGGGCCAAGGTGTTTGGGCAGCACTGGACGGTACAGTATGGTAGGACGGCATGTAGGGCGATGCGTGCACGCTGTGTACTCAGAACCTAGGTCTCAGTAAAGTCATGATTGCTATTTAAATATTCTGTTCAACTCATTTTTAAGAACTTCAGGAGGTAACATCAAGTAAACTAAGATTTAAAAAGGCATTAAGGAGCCACACTGCCCATCTCATTGGTCACAACGTCACTTTCCAACTCCCACTGATCTCTGAGTTGAACATGCAACTTAGTTAATTACCATCCCACTATTAAATTCATTGAGTTGACAGTTTAAGAAAAAGTAGATGTCTGTTGATCACAAATAGGGGAGCTCAGGGCTTCTCTCCACTGCTTTTGTTTCTTACCAGTTACCTTCTCCTCTGACCAACTGGCTTTGCCGGATCTTCCCTCTGCTTAGAATGTCTTTTACCTAACTTCATTTTTTTTCTAAAAAGCTGAACTCTGTAGCCACTTATTCCAAGAAGTCTTCCCTGGCTTCTACCTTCTTTGTTGTTCCTTAACACCTCATATATCTTCCTCCCCCCTGCCCTCCACAATTCCCTGTCCAGACCCTCATTAGTAAGCTTGAGGGCAACCTACCCTATGCCATCACTCTCTTGGTTTAAAGCTGAGATGTTATTTCATTTCACTAAGAAAAGAGTCACTCCAGCTACAGCAGTGAGATACTGTAGACACACCACTGCCCCAATTTGACAGAAAAAAAGTATCAGGGAAATACACAAATCTCACTACCGGCAGACATGTACATGTCTTGGCTGACTACTGTGTTTGTATATTACTCACAAAGTGTCTCGTGCACAGAAAATTTACGTTAATGAATGAATTCAACCTATACTGGCTTATCGAAAAACTTTTCAGTTCTCTCAAAGCCCAGTAACTGGAAAGAAGTAAAAATATCTAGCTATTTAAAACTAAAACCCCTATGTACAAATATATTAGCTCTGAATTTAATCGAGTAATCAGTTACATAAACTAGTATCCAAATATAACTGCAATGTTTTCACATTTTTTAAAAACTCCCATGACAAAGTATTAATTGTAAATTAACAATGGAAACACCAGATTGTACTAGGCATTCTTTATTTCAATAAGAACAGATAGATGAATTGCAAATAATCCAAAATGAAGGCAATTCAAACTCATATTTTGAAATGTATCCATGTCTTACACTGTGGATGGTCACAACACTAGTATAGAGGTTTTAGCACACTTGCTTTAGAAGCTACTTCTTAATTTGTAAGGAGAGGTTGTAAACAAAAGGTAAAAATCGTAATAAGACAGGAATATTCTGAGATGTTTACAAGATTCTTCGTCAATTTTCTAGGTTAAAGGTGAGGGCTTAAAGTTATGGAACACATAAATAAAAGAAAAATTAAAATTTGAAATTATTAACATAGAAACCTAGTTCCTTTTTCAAACTCTCTAGAAAAGAAAGGTATAAAAGAATTGTACCTTCATAGCAGGTTAGATGCTTTGCATACATTTTCTCTATTCCTCAATAACCAACAAAGTACACATCAATCCCATCACTTTATATTTGAATATGCAGACACTTTATATAAAAATAAATCACAAGCTGGGTGTGGCAATGCACACCTTTAATCCCAACTCTTGGGAGGCAGAGGCAAGTGGATCTCTGTGAGTTTAAGGCCAGCCTGGTCTACAGAATGAGTAGCAGGACAGGCACTGCTATGAAGAGGGTCTGTTTCAAAATAACAACAACAAAATTAAATCATTTTCTAGTGCCACACAGCTTGTACGTGGTAGTCCTGACTATAAAGTTTGCTTTGTATATAAGTAGCTTTCCACTTGCAAGAAAACTCAGACCAGAAATAAAAACTAGCTCCAAATTTATATATAAAAAGCTTACCTTAAGGAAAGTGAATTTTGGTAAGTAATAAATCCTAAAACTCTCTTTCATATTGTCTAATAGCAGCCAAGTAATTAGTCCAAATAATTTTCAGATCTAATATAAATATTAAAAGGCTACCTTTACTAATCTAATATACAGATTTCCTCACAGATTTACTGCTAAGCATGGTCAATTAAAAATTCCTCTGTGATTCTAGAATCTCTACTTATCTTAGTGTGTATACACAGAGGTGTGTATGGTGTGCACACATGTGGAGACCAGGTCAACAAGTGACTTCCTCAGTCATTCTGTACCTTTTTTTACTGAGAAAGGGCCTCTCATTGAAATCCAGCACTCACCAATTCGGCCAGGCAGACTGCCCAGAGACCTCTAGAGATCTGCTTGTCTCTACCTACCTAGCGCCAGGCACATGCGACCCACATAACTTTTTACGTTGGTGCTGGGGATCCAAGTTCAGGTCCTAGACACACACATTTATACAGCAAGCACATTACCAAATGAACTACGCACCCACTCCCACCCCCAAACTATTTTTCACTTCTTGTCACTTAAGGAGGCAGCTACTCAATTAGGCATTCAGGAAAGGCCACAGAGAAAAATGATACCGAGTTAAATCCTAACTTGCTGATTATATAACGTTTAGTAGGTTCTTCAACCTCTGTGCATCAATATTTCGTAAGTAGTTTCAAGCCTGACTCACAGTTTCCTGCAGTGAGGAAATGAGAAGCGTGTATAAATCATTCCACACAGCACTTGGTACATTGCAAGTTCCCAACAGACTTGAAAGGGTGATATATTTGAGACTTCTTTGTTTTATTGGGTATTTAATATCCAGTAAATGTTTACTCTAATAGCTAGGAATGGTGGCTTATGTCTGTAATTTCAGCATGCAGGAAGATGAGACAGGAGGATTGTCATGAGTCCAATACCAGACTGAGATATAGATTAACAAACTATTTAAAAAACTAAAAGCAACAACAACAAAAGAGAAACCACTCTCAGTGTTCTTACTCTGAGACCTCATAAAGCCTCAAAATGCCTTCAAAGTCGAAAGAATTTTTAGTTTCTTTTTCTGATACCACCTTTCAGAATAAAGAAAATGTATTAACTGACTTGCAAACGAAATCCATATTTTACAGAATTTAGCACTTTCCTCCACTACATCTTTTATATGAAAGGCTGACGCGATTTAAATTGTATGTTGTGCATCAGACTATAACACGCCTCCCAATAACTTGTCTACAGGAGTAGCATTTTCTCCAGTCGATTCAATTCTAACACTGACCACTAAGGGGAGCTAGAACTCAGGAAAAGATTTATGCAGCACTGACACATTTTCCTACCATCTTACAAAACTTATTTAATTAGCTTTTTACTAAAATACATTTTAATTAATAATACTCGTTAGCATACTATATATTTGTTTAACATCTGTTTATTTTGCTCACACTACGTTTTCCTCCACTTCAGACGAAGGAATGGTTGAGGAAGACATCTACCTGATTTATAGGCCACTTTAGTTCCAGAGGCTAAACAGTGTACCACACGACATGCTCCATGAATACTTCCTGCTCGACAATGGATGAACCCTTGCCCGTGTGTAAATTTCAATGTTTTATACATATGTATGTATGTATAATATCTTACATATATTATATATATGATATATATATATATATCATTAGACAATAGTGAGTAAAGCAAACTTACTAACTTTGGTTTAAAAGAAAATATTTAATCACCTATGCAGATAAAGCCTATGAGATCGGCTTGGTTAATGCGTGTATACGGTAGAGTCCCTCTAAAAATGATCTGAGTGAAGAGAGAGCTGGACAATTAAAAGGAAAAATACTGATAACAAAAAACTGTTCAATACCTATTGATGGATTTCATTCGTGGTTTATGTGGAGTTAGTTTTGTTAGGTTTTTTTCTAAACATAACCAACACCCACAATGTAATATCAGTGAATTTTAATTTATTTTAAATTACACGGAGACACCAGAGATGTATTATAAATCCAAAATACTTCCCAATTTAAAGTTTTTTTCAGTCTCTTACGGGTGTATGTGGGATCTGACTCCAGATTGGATTGTGATTGTTAACTCACTTTTTTTTTTCTCCAAGACAGGGTTTCTCTGTGTAGCCCTGGCTGTCCCAGAACTGGCTCTGTAGACCAGGCTGCCCTCCATCTGCTTCTAACTCCTGAGTACTGGGATTAACCACCATTGCCCAGCTTTAACTCTTTTTAAAATTCTTTCTAAAGCATAATATCATCTTTCAGACTATTTCACTGTCTATGAAGTACCTAGATATATAATTACCTAACAGACCAGCAGCATCTAAGGCCTTAAAGAAGTTCGAGAACCTCATTTATGAAAACAGAATTGGGTATGAGTGTGTCAGAAACTAGCCTACCAATCACACTGGCACAGGCACACTTCAAAAACAGTGGTTTTATCCAGGTGGTGATGGCGCACACCTTTGATCCCAAGCATTTGGGAGGCAGAGGCAGGTGGATCTCTGAGTTCGAGGCCAGCCTGGTCTACAGACTGAGTTCCAGAACAGCCAGGGCTACTCAAAGAAACACTGCTTTTAAAAACCAAACCAAACAAAAACAAAGGGATGATGGGAAATAAGATGATCCACATAAATGAAGTAGTCACTGCCCAAGAGTTCACCTGTGCTGGTATGATGTTCATATATGATCTAACTGTCATTTCCTTTAATATGGTTAAAGGACGCTAGTAATGTAATTCTTCTCTTAAAAGAACTTCAGTAGGACTTTAATGGTTCACTGGTTTAACTGTAGTCATTGATTCGTTGACTCTTTCAATACTGCTGCACTGGGGAGCTACTCTGCCATAGTAAGATAATGACATAGTGGTTACAGAGGTAAGTAGAATAAAGGGCTTCTGTGTTGGAGTTACTTAACCAACAAGAGTCCCTGCTAGTGGTTCATAAAATGGACCTGGACTTTCCAGAGCCTGTGAAAAGAGTTAACACACTTGGATGGAGTTAAAACATCTGCATAGGGCATAAAGTAGAAAAAGAAAACAATTCTCAAAATCTACTTTTGACTCTTATTTAAAATCATCTTGAAAACTGAATCAGAAGATCTGCCTAATTCTAACCACTTGCCGGTGAGAGCACACAGCACTTGCCCTGTGGTTTCACGTTTAGTTTTACACAACATTCCTTGGCATTGGGTGGTTCATAATTTATGATGGTTGTCCTCATTTAGAATAGTTAAAGTAGAACATTCTTGGGCTGGCAAGATGGTTCAGCAGATAAAGTGTCTGCTGCTCAAGTATGGACCATAGTTCTGACCCACAGCACCCAAGCGAATGCTCACATATAATCCCAGCACTTGGGAAGCAGAGGCAGAGGTTCTGAGCAAGCTGGCTAGTGAGAACAGTTCAATCTGTGAACTCTAAGCTCAAGTGAGAAATCCTGCCTCAAAAATATAAGGTAGAGAGGGGTTGAAGACACACAACATCAACCTCTGGCCTCCACACAATGCATGCATGTGTACATGAACCTGAATACACACATGTACCCACACACATGACCACACATACACACATGGGAACAAAACAACAGTATATCTCATGTAGTAATGGATTAAAAAATGCTTCAGTCACAATGTATCTCCATTTCTTTCTTAAGCATTAAGAATTTAGCAATTTCACAAGACTTCTAAAGTATAGTAACTGTGTACCTGATAATGTACACTCAATTGACCTTTTTCTCTTTAATCTTTTAAAAATAAACACATTATAGTGATTAACAGTAGATCAAAACTCATAATTGGTTTTGTGTGTGTGTGTGTGTGTGAGCATGTGTGTCTGCATGAACATGTGTTTTAGAAACTTTTTCTAATTCTTTTTGGGTGTGTGCATGTGCATTTGTGTCTTAGAAACTCTCTTCTAGTTCTGAGTGTGTTTATTGTGGAGTAAGTGCAGTGAATAAACACAGGCAAGCACAAGCTGTGAACATGCATATGGAGGGCAGAGGAGTGTCAGGAGTCCCCTCTGCCACTGTCAGCCTGATTTAGTGGCAGGGTCTCTCCTTGAATCTGGAGGTTGCACTTTTTCATCTATTCCTTCAGCGTGGCTAGCAGCCAGCAAGCCCCAGTGTTCCTCCTGCCTCTGACCCTCTAGAGCTGCAGGCACACAGCCTCACCCTTCTTGTTCATGGTGATGGGATCTAAACTCAGGTCCTCACACTTGCACAGCAAGGGCTCTCAACCATTGGGACATCTTTCCAGCCCCTCACAAAACAAAATACTGCTATAAGGACAGGTAAAGTCAACAAAATACGATCATAACAAATTTACCTAATAAAATTGTTATTTTCTACCATGGCATTTCCAATAAGTATTGTTGCTGATGCCATCATCTTTACTGAAAGCTGGGGAATTACCCAGCTCCTGTATTTGTTAGCTTCTCTTTTTTTTTTCCAAGTTGTCAAATACCTAGATTTCATTTTCCCTCCAACCCTTGGTAATAGAAATCAGACCCCAAGGTCTTCACATGCTGAGCAAAGAGCTCTAGCACTGAGCCATCCTTAGACCTTGTTTTTCTGCACCATAATCTTAGTAGGTAGCTCAGGTTGGCCTTTTACTTATTATGAAGCCAAGACTGACTTCAAACTTGGTCCTTCTACCTCACCTCCCAAGTGCTGGGATTACAGGCATATACCAAAAGGCTTAGGTTCCATTAGATTGCTGCTCTGGTGTGGGTTTATAAAAATATTTCCATGTAGGCCAGCAAAATGGTTCAGTGTTAAAGGAGCTCTTTGAACCACATCACCAGGGTATATTTTTCACGATGACGTATTTACACAATAAAAATTAATTTGTATAGGTATTTCAGTTGAAAATCTATCTTATAAGATAAATGATAAAAATAATTGAACACAACCTATATGATTTAATTGGATTTTGTGAATTTAACATATTTGGAGAGAAGGAAAGCCAGCCAACATATTTTTTTGTTCTTTTCTTCCCATGTTCATTCCCTCTCTTGACTGATTTATTGAAATTTCAGCTATTTCAATAATAGATAAGTGGGGAAAATATGTTTCTGAAATTAAACATATTATATATTAAAAGGTTACAAAAATACATATCCCAATACAGAAAATTAGTCTAATATATACCGTTATTTTGCATCAGATTTAAAGTTTACCATTTTAAGATTTTGTAAGTACCTCTGTTGATCTTTATTTTTATTTTATTTATTTGTTTGTTTGTTTGTTTATTATGTATACAATATTCTGTCTGTGT
>LOEQ01002088.1:166044-207683 GCA_001685075.1 Bramus lutescens | reverse complement strand
CCTGACTCTGCTTTCTTCCTCCCACAATTCTGTTCTGTCTACTCCACCCACCTATATTCTGACCTATCAGGCCAAGCAGTTTTCTTTATCAATTAACCAATGAAAGCAACAGATAGATAGAAGACCGTCCTATATCACTATGGGAAGATTCCAGAAACTCGGATTCAAGATGAACACTGATTCAGATGGTGAGGTGGAAATTAAGACAGGTAATGGGGATTCCTAAAGGTAAACTCAGGACACTGTCTATGACCCGTGGCATGCCCATGAAGACAACTTTCCCAGTGTTCCTCTGGCAGGAAGCTGTTTCCGGGATAGGGATGACATTTTTGAAATATGTCCCCATGTGTCAGCAAAAACATGTGTTCCACTCACGTTACTTCCTTCCATGTTTATTTGACAACACCGTTGTATGTTTTCCCTTTATACTATTAGAGTATAATTTAAATTTTGATTTATTTACTTTTATTTCATTTTACATTCCAACTGCACTTTTCCTTCCCACACCTCTTCCCGCCCCACCTGGTCTCCCCGCATAGCCCACCCACCATTCACTCCTCCCAACGGGTAAGAGCTCCCATGGGGGATCAACAAAGTCTGGCCCATTAAGTTGGGGTAGGACCAAGTCCCTCACACCTGCATTAAGGCTGGACATGGCATCCCACCATAGGGAAGGGGCTCCAATAAGCTAGCTCAGGCACCAGGGATAGATCCCAGTCCAACTGCCAGGTGTGTCACAGATAATCCAAGCTTCACCACTGTCTCCCACATATGGAGGGCCTAGTTCAGTACCGTGGAGTCTCCATAGCTGTCGGTCTAGAGTTCCTGATTTCTACAAGCATGGTTCAGCTGTCTCTGAAGATTTCTCCATCATGGTTTTGACCTCCTTTGCTCATAGACTCCCTCCTCCTTCTCTTTGATTAAATTCCCAAAGCTCGGTCTGGTGCTTGGTGTGGATCTCTTTCCATCTTGAATCCAGACAGGTATAATTCTTGGTCATGGAAGGTCAGCAAATGTTAAATTTATGTTAAGACACCTGCATCTAGTGTGTAACCCAGTCTGAGCTACCACAGTAGATTATTTAGAGTTACTCTGTCACTGGTGAAATTTCTTTTTAAAATCTGCCTATCAAAGAGACGGTGGAGATAAGAGAGACTGTCATGACCCCTTCCCACTTTCAGGGAAAATGTCCTCTGGTCATGCTACTGGACACAGGAGGGTGATGACGATGAGGGTGGTGACAACAATGTCTGTGGTGACAGCGGAGATGAGCAACTATGACTGCATGTCCATTGGATGTCGTAGACGGCTCTTTTTCTTGTTCTATTTTCATTTTTAGGTGGCAAACCTCAATCCGCATCCTTTTAAACTTTCTAGTAACTGGAACTTTGCAGTGGGCTGTATTTAAACAAAGATCTGGAGAGGAGTACTTGTTCTCACCTTAGATTTGTGAGTTGACTTTATCTATGTTTTCCTTACTGACCCCATACCCAGGTGTTTCTGATTTAACTTTCCTTGCGAGGTTGTAAGTGCTTGGGAATAGCTATTCTCAGATTGCTAGGAAAAGCTGGCTTTAGTGCATCTTAAGTAATCTTGGACGAGTCAGTTTCTACGTCTGCATTTGGTTTCTTTTTCTGTCATATTAACATAAGAAAATAAAAGCCTGACGTTCTTAAACCACTTGAATCCCATGTTTCTCCATCAGATCTGCAGTGGCGCAAGGTGTGAATTTGTAACCAATGACTGCTGCTTTTACCCTCCTACCTCCCTGTCAGCTTTCCAGCTCGGTGTGTGAGTGCTTTTCATTAGTGCCCATCCTTAAATTAGTGCTGTAAAATTCATTTGACATTATATGATACCTGCATTGCAAAGTGGCAAGGTATGCATTCTGCTTCTCTGCCCCAGGACTAAAGAGAATGCCAAACAGAAATGGTTGACACCTAGCATTCATGGGGAGACATGCTATCATACTTATCACACTGGTTTGCAACTCAAACTAATGTAGCATTATTAAAGTATTGGGGCAGAGAAAGAAAACAAGACTAGGGTTCTAAGTCAAGTCTTCCTAATATGAAACTCTCACTCTCATGCATGACACCCAAAAGAGGTACTGCCTCACATAGGCTGACTGTCAAACAGACGCAAGGGAGGGGTAATGGAACCTTGTGTTGGTACCTTTATGTGTTCACTATGTGATAATGATAAGCATATTATTTACATTTTCCAGTCACTGTACATCGATAATGACACTATATAGATGTTGAGTCATTCCCTGGCGCAGAACCTCCCAAATCTCAGATGCTTTGTCTGTTAAATGTAGTCTATCATGTTGGCCTATCATGGAGACCTATCTGTAATGTTTTTTTGACGGCCTCTGTGCTAAAACAGGAAGCATCCTTTCTGCTAGACTCTCTCTGCTTTGAATCTAGAAAACCAGTTGTGATATTGAGTATCACTCTGGCCCAAAAATAGAAGCGAAGGGTTGACATCTAAGGGGCTTGTGTGGAAAGCAGTTTGTCACTGTTAAATGGAGGCCCTTTTCCACCATTCATATTTTTGTTCCACGTCTATATTATAAATAAACGGAAAGATGCTTTTTTTTACAAAAAATGTTTCATGTCAAATTCTTCCAGCCGCATTTGGGAATGTCATTGAATAAAATAATAGTAGGCTTCCAAGCTAAGAGTAATTATGTTGCTTTGCTCTTTTTTGGCAGGCAGCTATTTTTCCTTGTAAATGAGGCAGTTTAACATAAGCTCACGGTCTCACAGAGAAGTGGAGGAGGTTTTGATGCAGATGTCGTTCAGCTAGGTACAAGAACATATTCTTCCCACTTCCATTTAGTGTAACAAAGTGATCAATTGTCTCATTAATCAATCCCTTGCTTTGGAGATGATCTCTGTAGCAGATAGTAATTGGCATTTTTAAAGAAACACAAGCTTGCAAGGATTTGCCCTTGTTCTCTGCTAGGATCCTGAATCTAGATCGCATGCAATTTGTCCTCTAGCTGCACATACACAGTAGAGTTGCAGCGGACCAGAGATGCCTGGCAGGTCTTATGTTGGGTCTCAGCTGCTGTGAGGTCATATTGCAGCAACTATTTTTCCAGGGGACAAAATTTCACAGAATTCATCCCATTGTTATGATTTATGGCATGGGGGGACCCTGGCAGGTCTGGGTGAGAGACCTCAGTGGCTAGGAGACAGATGTGCCATGCACAGAGAGCTGGGTATAGAGTTTATTTAGTGCGTATTGGGAAGAGTATGAGGCTTCAATTCTGATGAAGAGAGTGGTTGGCTGCCCCCACCAACATTCATAAAGCTAGATTTATGAATGATTTTATTCAACCGAAACATATTTCATAGAACAGTAATTTGTTGAGAAATAAAAGGGTAATTGTAAAGTGGTGGAACCGGTATAAGGCAATCTACAAATAATACTATAGCCAGTCATGCCAGATGTCTGTTACCTAGTGATAGGGCTCTGGTAGGTGCTGTGCCCTTCAGGGAGAATAGTAAGTGGGAATAGTGTTTGTGTGCATGGGATCACGTGTGGAGGTTACAAGTCAGTAATATCAAAGAATGTAGAGTCCGTGAGTACAGAGTTTGAACTAAATTAAGGTTCTAAAAATAACTAATTTTGTGGCAGTGTAATTATATTTTTGTTTCTTCTAGTTATACATCTTTTCACATGTAAAATAAGAGCTGTAAAAGAATAAATATTTTATTTTCACATAATGTTAANGAACCGGTATAAGGCAATCTACAAATAATACTATAGCCAGTCATGCCAGATGTCTGTTACCTAGTGATAGGGCTCTGGTAGGTGCTGTGCCCTTCAGGGAGAATAGTAAGTGGGAATAGTGTTTGTGTGCATGGGATCACGTGTGGAGGTTACAAGTCAGTAATATCAAAGAATGTAGAGTCCGTGAGTACAGAGTTTGAACTAAATTAAGGTTCTAAAAATAACTAATTTTGTGGCAGTGTAATTATATTTTTGTTTCTTCTAGTTATACATCTTTTCACATGTAAAATAAGAGCTGTAAAAGAATAAATATTTTATTTTCACATAATGTTAATGGATGAATAAAAATAGGAACAAGCAAGAAAAAAAAAAGAAACACAGGCTTAAAGTGGGGCCCATTCTTGATGCCTGAACATTGAAGAACATTTTTACGTAGAAAGTACTTTAATATTGCTCTTACTAGCATATTCTATAAGGAAAATTTTGAGAAAAATCTATTTTGTTCACTGTCATTTTTAGAGACATAAACTAGTTCACCTTTTTGAGCAAAGGCTTCCATAGAAGATGCACTAACTTCATTTTGAATTTTTGGTTACAGAGGCATTTAATGGCATCATGTATCTTATGGAATTTAATTTAGACAATCTTAGAGTCAAGAAAAGTTGATATTATAAAGTGATATCATTTTAAGGTTTAAACTATGACTAGAAACATCTAATATCTATAGATGAGGGAACCGAGCATTTTCAAGTTACATATATTTCAAATATGTAACTCTTTTGAAAACTATGTGGAAGAGGAAATTCATAGAGTCTCTTCTATGAAGATTTGATGAAGCTAACCCATATTGACAGTTCATGAAGCTTGCTGCATGTCAAACACTTACGTCTCATTTGTGTCTCGTTAAGCAATGAAGTAGTAACATCATGCTTTTGAAGATGAAGAGACCAAGGAAGAACATGATTTCCTAAGAGTCACACAGAAGAGGACTTGTAGCCAGGGCACCAGAAAAGATATATTGATTGCTTTAAAGATTACACATTTAAGTTCAATGTGGTGTGTGTCTCTCTGAGGTCTAACTTGGGTAATACTCTGCACCAATGCCAACATGTATAAAAAAAAAAAAANAACTATATAAATATAAATAAATATATATATATTATTCAAAATATATATGCAAACTAACACATCAGAAGAGGCAGTCTCTGATATCAGACCTAACTCATTCAGGAAATGTTGGGCACAGTGTGGCACAACAATATTTAGCTCCATCAGTGGAGACTGGAGTCTCAGGAAAGGCGTTCCCTCCCTGCTATGAAAACATTTCCAGTTCTTCTGTGGGAAGGAGACAAATTCTCATTCAGGGTTTTCTTTATGGTGCCTTTTCCTGATTCCTGGCACATCATTGGTGATTATATTCAAAGACAATTTTTATACTTTGAGTTGTGGTAAAATTTGGAGGTACATTTTGTAAAAAGTTTTCTGTGGAGATTCTGAGCAAAATAAAATTAATCCTTTATGAACCACATTGAGTGCTGAAATTATCCTAGAGCATGGGGATGGGTGGTGAAAGCCAGCCAGTAGCCCAAATGCTGTGAGCTTCATGCCTGCCGTTTCACATTGTGTGCGATTTCTTAGGTTACTGGCAGCTGATGGAAACTGGAGGAAAGCACACTTTTTGGTGCCGACAGAAATGGCCTCTGACTAAGTGAGGCCCTTCATAGGAGTTTATTGTTTATAGGTTTCTAGAAATCTTTCAGTGACCAGTATTATGAAAAGCAATGCTCTACAAAAATCCCACTGAAGGGCTGGAGTGCCTTCCTCTGGCCAGGGAGGCTATGATAGGCCAATGATAATCCCAAATGCATTGTGTGCGGCCACTTTGTGAGACCCTGGCCCTGAAGATGCCGTGTGCTATGGCTGCAGAACATGGAGCAATCAAGTTCAAGCCAGCTGATAATGGCTCCTCCTCCCTTGGTGTCATGTCCTCATGGGGCCTGAAACAGACATACGAGTTGCTATGGACAACTATCAACAGCTGCTCAGTGATGGAACTGTGTGTAGAGGACCAAGTGCCAGGAAGAATGAGCCCACTGGGAGATAATGGAAAGTCTGTTATGGGGACAACGATCTGCTTTCTAAAGAGATTCAAGTCTCCATCCACAGGAAGGAATTTGCATTTGGTACTGCAAACTCTGACAATAGTCCATGACTGGCCAAGTCAAAAAGGCAACTGGAAAAGCCGTTGTAGATTTGGTAAACAGACAAGGTGTGGCTAACAAATTCCCCTTTAGAAGTTATATTTATGCCATAGAACTAAGAGCAGCTTTTAGTTTTGGTTGGAGCTACTTTTTCTTTATTCATTCATTTATTCATTCATTGGTAGCAGTCCACATTGACAGAGACATAACTGTTCAAAGCACAGAAATTCAATATCTGTAGACTCCACACACATAAAAATGAGACCTGTATCTTCATATCCACATTGCAGGGAACATCACAGAACCAAGGCCAGAAAGAAAAAAAAAACACAAAAACCAGAGGCTAGGGGAAAAGTGGGATAGAACACTGACATCAGTCATGATGACATGGTCTTTGAAGTCTTGAGTTCACAGCAGCCATAATTGCCTCTGTAAGATCTGACCATAGTATCTGATTAGGGAAGAGGGATGGGTTTATGGACACCCCCCCCGATACTCCCTGAGGTGTTATACACAGATACTGATGGGGAGGGAGAGGCATTTTCTTCAGTGGTGCAAGCCACTGGCAAAGGGGTGCCTGCTACTGTAAACAGCTTGATGAACTGGGTTGGTTCACATACACAGAACAAATGAAGCAGAACGGAGGATTTCCGGGAAAAGGAGGAAAGCTAGTGAAGACGGACAGGAGGGCAGAGAGGGCACTGGTGGTGAATGCGCTCGAAAATTACCGTGCACATGCTTGGAAAAGTCAACAGAACCCATCATTGAGCATGCGTATCTGCTGAGAATAGCTCTTCAAACGATTCATATTGAGGGCCACTTTCTGACTTTTTTTCTATACCCAGAGAAGAGGAAATAAAAGATGTACTAGAATCATCATCGACAGAATTAATCTCATGAATCTGTGTAGGTGCATATCTTCAGCTATGTTCATCTGTCTGATACCAAGGCAAACTCCAGCCAATACCCGATCGCTTTCTTGTTGGTTCCAGGAACTGAAATCTCAGTTGGGATTCATTTTTCCATTTAAATGCAGATGTGACTTGCCACCTGAAGGGGAAAAATCATTTTTTGAATGAAATACTAAAGGCCGTATCATTTACATGAATGCTCCTTCCCCACAAGGGAGGGCCTTTCCTTGTGCTATCTCAAATGTTCTTTGCAATAATTTAACCACCTTTTTCTATTTGTTTCATCATTATACATTACAACCTCATGGAACTAAATACAAATCAAGCTTTCAGTAAGTGACAGAAAGATGTAAGAGAGTTTTAAATTAGAGGGGATAAAACAGCACCAACCAGCCTAATCAAAATTGAAAAGGGGTAACATATTGCCAGGAAAAAAAAAATATGGAGCTGTCTTATATCTCTCCTTTATGTTGCCTTCTTTATTCTTTAAAATTGGAATCCTACAAAGAGTTTGTTAAAATATAGAGCTTTGGGTTACACACATTTATGTCATGTATACCTGAGAGGCTGCTTCACACTCTACATTGTGGATATTTATAACCTAGCAAATCAGAATGGGCATAAATCACTGCTAAAGAGCAGGGCAGACCCCTGTTAGATGATTCCATTTTTAGTTGATTATTAGTCAATGATAACTCCATCTTAGAAGAAATGTGTGGCATTTTCAGCATGTTCAAATGCTATGGTAATCTATCATAGTTTGTATATGTGTGTTGAATTAAATATTAATATAATAACTACACTGCTTGGATAATACACATGAACAGAATTTAAAGTTAAAAAATAGTATTTACTTCAGATCTTTAATTGAAAATACCAGAAATTTATTTAAGATGTGTCTTCCCTCTCAGAAGAACTCCATTTGAAATTATCCTTTATTATTTATGATAAATGACACATTTTATCATTTCTGAGACTTAAGCATTTGTACTTATTTGTCAAACAAAAAAACAAAGTCAGCGTAAACACACAAAGAATATGTGTTTTCTATGCCACTTATATAAGACTTGGAGGCTAAGTAGCCAATCTCTGAATCTCATGGCCTTACAACTGAGTGGAGAAGCAAATACCCAGAGTGTTTTATGAACTTTAGTTTGGAACATGTAAATCTGAAGAATACTGTTCCTGGTTTGTCTGATGTGTTTCTTTGGTTTTTTTTGGGGGGGGGTGATTTTTTTTTCTGAGAGTTCCTTCCTAGCCTCCCTAGAGATCTTAATCCTTTTGTTAGCATCCTTACCATTGAAAACCCAGCCAGCAGTCACCCTGCCTGCCCTGAGTGGAACATCCCTTACCAGTCTTCTCTAAGGGATTATCACAGGTGAGCATGCTAACACTGCACAGGTACTCACTTGTGATAAAGTCAAACTCAGCAGACAGCCTGGCTGCAGAGATTTCAAAGTAATTCCAAGTAATTTTGACATGGGTCATCTGGAATCTAACTGCAAGAAACATTCACACAAGAGCCAGGAAGATTTCCTATTTATTGCTAATCACAGCTCTTCAGGAACTCAGTGGCATTTAACCAACAACCAAGTGAAAATGACTCTAGGTTGTATCGAATACTCTGTATTCCCCACATCATGAGTATGAGTCCTTGACAGCCCAAGTAAGCCACTCTCAAGGGGGTACCTCTGACCTTTCCCTGAGTTTATTCCTTTTGTCTGTTCCGATACCAGCTCATCTTTAGCTCTTCTTTTATCACCTCCTCTACTAACCTCACGTCCACTTTTTATCACACAGTCTTCAGGCCTTACTTACTAATTATATATTGATTCAATAATCTGTTCTGATCCACCTGAATTAAATTTCCACTCCACACTGTAATTGTCACTATTAGTATAACCCTATCCCAAAGGAAAAGTGACAGCATCCTCACTGTGCCTATGACTCCACCTTGCCATATTGCCTTTCCTGCAGTCCTGTTAAATGTGGTATAGCCATCAAAACCCATTGAGAGTAAAGAACGGGATGCCAGGGCAATGGTGTCCTAGAAGGAGACACTGGGTTTGTGGCTCCTCCTTCCTTTTTGCTTCTGGATTCCCAGTTGGTTGGTTTCTTCCACAACCTTCTTAGGCCAAGAATCATGGCCTGATCCCAGGCCCAAAGTCACTGGGAACCAACCATCATGGACCAGGCCTTCTGAAAGCGTGAGCTGAAAACATCTTTCTGCCCTGATTTCCTCAAGTGATTTGCTATGATGGTGGAAAGCCGATGAAAGCAAGAGGCTACTTTGCATGTTTCTCACTCACTAACACAATAGCTTTATTGTTGCTGATACTTTGATCTCTTTCCACTCATTTATTGACCCAAACACTGGGTGCAAACTTGATAGCATTTCTCCTCTGTCCTGTCTCCGTTCTCATGGCTGAGAGCACCTGGTTTCTTCACATGTTCCCCTGAGGTGAACAGTGTTTTGAGTTCTTCTTTGTCTGTTGATGTCCTTTGAGACAAGCTTTTCATTACAGTTTCTAGATGCCAGTACCTGACCTGGGATTTACCCCTCTGGATACTGTGAGTATGCTTTATTTCCACTGGTTAATAAAGAAACTGCTTTGGCTTATGGCAAGACAGAACATAACAAGGCAGGAAAACTAAACTGAGTGCAAGGAGAAAAAAGGTATAGTCAGAGAGACACCATGTAGCTGCCAAAGGAAAAAGATACCAGAACATTACTAGTAAGACTCAGTCTCATGGTGATACTTAGATGAACAGAAATGGGTTCTTAAGATGTAAGAGCTAGGTAGGAAAATGTCTGAGCCATTTGCCAAACTGTCTTGTAATTAATATAATTTTTGTGTGATTATTTGGGTCTAGGCAGCTGGGAAACGAAAGTGTGGTCTCTGATTACAAGTACCCATGCTCCTTGTAGAGCCATTTTCCTCTCTGGATAGACTTCTGTTCCTTTAGCTCATCTGTTTAACCATGGTCGACTAGATTCCTCACACTGACCTTGCTGTGCCAATCACATTTGCTTCTTGTTTCTACACTTCCTCTTGACCCTTTGTTTTTCCATTCTTTACCAGGACTCCACACAAACTCTGTATTTATCACAAAGTTTTGCTCACTGGTCACTTTCTCCTCCTTGGATAGCCTACATATTCAATAAGCTGAATCTGTTTGTAAACAATAATTCTGTGGCTTTTCTAAGCCGATGGCATCACTTGGGATTTACCAAAAGCACCGTGATGTGCACCTCATGCTTTTTCCCTTCTGTTGGGAGCCCCCAGATCCTGAATTTCTTGTAAACAACTTGTTTTCCCCTAATCTGAGTGCCTCCAGCTGCTCTGAGCATGAGACCATAATGAATTCCTGAAGACAGGAGAATGGTTTCTGGTGGGTTTGGCTGGGGCATGGCTATCCCTAGATAAGCTGCCCCTGGACACAATAAAGGGGCATTCTTGGGACATTCTGGCATCAAGGATGAGCCTTGTCTCTATCTGTGTGTCTTTGTGTGTTTCAGTCTCCAGCCCCATGCCCGGTTCACGAACTGTGTGGTAGCTCATAGAGAGCAGATGGCGTGGTGCACTACACCCTTCTTTACAATAGGAACTCTCTCAGGCAGCAAACACATGAGTGAAAGCTGGAAACAGGATTATTTAGGTCTCCTGTTTCCACTCCCATCATTCTACTCCATAATATGTTTGCCACCAAATTACCAACACTCCGAGGTTTCTGCAGTGAAGGGTTATGCTTGTGGATCATAAACCTTCAGGAGAATCCCACAGAGCAGTCAATGCTCTGTTGTAAAATGACCAGGGGGCAATCTTGTTCACCTGTCCTGGGAAATGAGTGTCCCCAACACAGCTGTACATCAACATTCACTGGTGTCTGTGGGAAGTTATTCCAGAGTATGCCTATCACCTCTGCACATCTTCCATGCACTGAAGGTCACAGCTAAACTACATACAATACTGCATACACAGTTGAGGCTAATCACAGAGTTGTCACACAGTATTGTTTAGGGGATAGTGGTGGAGACTGCATATATGTGCTCTGCACACTCACATGGCGAAGACTGCATACATGTGCTCTGCACATTCACAATCATCAAAGGTGTCTTTGATCTGCACCAGGTGGAACCCACAGATGCGCATTCATGAGCACATGATGACTGTGTGCATTGCATGAATCTTTCTGGAAACCCTGAATATCCTGAGACCTTCTCTCCGGTTGGTCTTCCCTGGATCATCACATATATATGTACAAGATTAAGGAATATTTTCATTACCTTCACACACTGTGTAATATAGAGAATGAATAATATGAGCCTGACACATAAATAGCTGATATTATTCATGTGTATTCTTATGACCTTAATCTTTCAGCATTATTAAAAAAGGTGAGCTGGATCCGTGTGAAAAATACTTCTTAGCAAGCCTGAGGATCTGAGTTTGGTCCTTGGAATGTGCATAGAAGGAGAGTGCTGACTCTCAGATGTCCTCTGACTTCCATATGCATCTGCCCACACATACATCCACACGCCATCACTCACAAAATAATTTTCCATAAAGAGAAAGAATGGTGTTCATTCCAATTTGAGACACCAAGTCATTTCTGTGCTTCAACTCGCAATTCAAATGGCTTCTTAGTTTTACTACTTAATTCCTGACTACATGCCAAGACAGAACAAAATGTGGGAAATAATGACAAATATTGTAAAGGAAGAAACTTCTCATGTTCATGACATTTTAAATGACTCTTTTCTTGCAGAATATTTAAAATGCAAAGTAGATAATACTTTTCAACATTTTGTTTTAAACTAAATACATTTTCAGAGAAGTCTCAGTATGTTTATATTTTAATGCCTCTTTCTCCATCAACTAATGTTGTTTTTGTAGCCCAAAGCAGCTTTGGAAGAGTGTAGTGTGGTAATTGCATTCTTCCCACAGCAACTACCATATGCTGAAGATGTGAACACCCCTCTGTGATTGGCCCACTCAAATGTGAACATGCCCAGCGGGAAAAGGAGCTCAGCCTGTTAATCATTTTGGAATATTTGTTGTTTGTGACATTGTTAATGAGGTTGTACAGTTTCTCTCCTCATGCCTCTCAGAGATACCTAGTCAAGGTCTGATGAAGCTGTACAATAAGTCAGTTCCTCCCACCGCTGACCTAGGGCAAGGAGGCTCTTTGTCAACTTTTGGAGTCATTGCCTTTTCTTCAGGGCACTGTCAGCAATGCTGTTTCTAGGACATCTTGGCTTTTTCATGATGGACTTCTCAGACCCAGAGGCTTTGGGAATGAACTCACATTTACATCCAAAAGGCTCCTTCATCAAGTTCTCACTCTGATTTTTCAATATATTTAATTTGTGTGTTGCACAAAGCAATAAAATGATTTCTAGCATTCTTTTAATTGACTTTGTTCATATAATTATTAAATTAAGATTGCCATGAGTGTTTCTTCATCTGGAATGATAATTCCAAAGATGGCATTTTACAAGCAATTTCAGAAGAGTGGCGTTTTAAACTCAATTTTGTTAAATAGGACATTTTTTTTTTACTGTAGGATATAGTGAAGCTGCATTGAATAAATAAAGTCAAAATGAACTCATAAAATGTTCAAACTCTTGGATATTTCAAGAGAACTAATTTGAATTTTAAATATAGACTGAGGGAGTTCATACCTTCCTAGGTACCAACTGTGACACTAGCAGTGGTTAGTAAAATATTATGGCCAGTTAAGGAAGCTCACTCAAATTCAGTGTGCCCTGAGCACTGTTGGGACAAAGCACTTCTTTCTTTCATAAGTAAATGAACCCTATAAATGGGAAAAAATGGGGTTTCTTCTCTTAAGTAGGCTTCATGAGGCAAATGCTCCATGTATTTTGAATTACTAAACAGACATCTTTCCTATGCACCAAGAGCGATCCGACTATGGATCCCAAAATAATTGGAAGACGTAGACTTTGTTTGTGTGTTCATTGTGGCAGTTCAATAAATACAACATGAAGTAGAGTTCTATAGTTTAGTTTATATTGCAATATTTCCATTGATAATACATAGATTACAAAAGCAAATAGATTAAATTTATAGCCAAAAGAGCACTATGGTCAATGTAAACATCCATTTAAAGGGAACATACCTCTGATGAACATTAATGAGGTATACAAGGTCTGACTTCCATTACCACTGATAGGAGCAGAGCTTCGACCTTCGAGTTCCTCAGGAACCTGAGATAAAATGCTGTTCTTCAATTATGCAAGATAAAAGGGAACAGCTTATGTTTCCCAATTCATCTTCTGTGACCTGTCAGAAGTGGTCAATTCAGGATTATTAAGGACTCATTTTAATCTTGATTTCAATTTCTTTTCCTAGATGCATTTGCCACAGAAAGCATAAGTAGCAAAGATTCCTGATAGGATTTACAATTTGAATCTCATTCTCTCTCTTTTCGCATCCAGACTAAGGACTAAATCTAGAAGTCCTTGGAACGATTTCTGAACGCTTTCCATTTCCAGGGTCCTTTTGACATGAAAAGAATTGGAATAGAAGATCACCAGTAGACTATGCTGCTCTCCAAGGTAAGTTGATTCAACAATCCCAGGTTTCTGTTTAGAAATCAGTTATTTGTAACTTTGAGGCCACTGTGTGTGGCTTTTATTACCCGCAGCACTCCATTTGGGAACATCCAATACGCTGTCCCTCTCCCTGATAACCTCAGTATTTAGTGCTGATGACTGGTTTTGCTGACAGCTCAAAGGTGACTGGAATTATCCTATGGATGTCCTCCGGGTGGTCTTTGCCAATCCAGAACATAGGCCTGGAAACTTTGTCCTTTTTTTTTTTTCCAAGGAAGATTTCAAGGCAAGTTATTTGCATCTACTTTCTAGCTTTTTTGAAAGACTAGGGAACTGACCCCTTCACTGCACTGCCTGCTTCCCACTTCTGTTCTGGAGTTGACCTGAAGGGCTCTGCTTTCACACTAAGACGGGAGACCTCCTTAACCAGAAACCTCTCACCTCTAGCAGCTACTTTAGGCTGTACCAGGGCCCTGTTACTTCACAGTGAAGGATTGATTGCCTGTCCCGTCTTCCAACTCCACAGATGATCCACTGACTTTTGCTGAAGTTTGTGTTTGTGAATGTATGCTCTATGCTTGTGTGTGTGTGCGTGTGTGTGATTGTGTCTGGTGTCCGTGTTTTCATTCCGGTTCCATACTGCCTTAACATCCTTAAACTGTTGTTGCTTATAAATTTGGAGCAGTTGTCTGAGAACTCCTGAACACTTAACCCAGTACTTGGACTAAGAATTTTCAGCCTACTCATTGTCTCATCTCCTTTCCTGCCCCACCTGCTTTGCATTAGCATTTGAGCTGTGTTTCCCTCTGCACTAGCTTGCACTTCCTGGTACTTCCAGTGTTCTTCAGGTCTCTTGGTGCTCTTGTCTCTATTGTAAACGGGAGTTTGCACAAGTAAACACCTGCCTTACCAGTACCTCTGCTCTACCGGATGAAAGCAGAAACAGCAGAGAGCCACCGGTAGAGCCTCCCCAGCTATGTCTGAGCATCAGCATGGCATTCCTTGATGTGGTTTGTGTATTAGCTAGCCTGCTGCTGTGTTTATCAGACCTCCTTTGCTCCTTCAAGTAGCCTAGTTCCTTTCTCATCTCCTCAGAGATCCTAATAGTCACTGTTATTTAAACAAATGAACACAAATCAAAACCAGACACTGCATTCTTCAGTGCATTTCTTCCCTATGGCTTCATCTCTCTTTTCCCTCTCAAAACCAGTGGATTCCACCATCATTCTTTGCCATGACATTGCTATTTGGGTTAAACCAATAACTTCATGTTGATAGATCATATCAGTATTAAGAAGTACATGTCACTTTTAAGACACTGTAGAGTTTTGTAATTAATGTGGTTCTATTAAAACTTTTTCTCTTTATATTTTCTTGACATGACATCTTCTTGTCTTTTCTTCCCATATATGACTTTTTCCTTGAAATTATTTGTAGCTTGATAATTGTAAATCTCCTCAATTTTCAGTCCAGATCTCTGTCTTCTCATTTCATATTATTTACCTAGATCTCCTCAGCCACACCCAAGGGTGTACACAAACTATGCTCATTTTCGTCTTATTTCTCCCTGAGTTAGGCCTGCAACTTTGAATCTCCGATCTCTTTCCTACAGAGATGTAGGAAAATACCCTGAATGAGGATAGATATTGTCAATGTCCACACCACAGATTATTTGATTAATAACTGTTTCTTCCTTCTTCCTAATACTGTTACAACTTTTTTGCTTCTTTGGTTTTTTTGGGGGATTGGTGGGGAATAAACCCCAATATCTATACAAAACCTAATGTAAGAGCAGATCAACACAGATGTATAGTGCAGGAATACATAGATGATAAACTCCCTTCCTGCTGTACTGACAGCCACATTCCAGGGAGAGGGGCAAGCTGACTGAGAATAGTACTATTTTGATATAATGATAGTTGAAAGAAAATAAAAATAGAATAAATCTGCAATTTAGAATAACACATTTATAACCCATTCTACTCTGTACTTGATTCTTTATGGACTGTTTGATCTAGCATTTGAATGAGACAGGGAAATTCATTTTCTTTTAGATTAAGAAATATGGTGTGCTGTCCCTTCAGCTCATTTATTAGTGCCTCTGATTAGGGTTGGATATTCTAGTTTTGGGAGAAATTGGAATGTCACTTGGGTTGTGCACTATGTCTGACCCAAACTAAATAATCATTTACATTTTGTGCTATATTAAACTCTGGATCCTTGGAATTGAAAAGTTCGCCCTGTCTTGGGAGTGTGGTACTGATAAGTATATTTTCCTTATTCCACACAAAGAGAAATGGTTATAAATAACATTCACTTTCCTAGGGAATTCTACCAGTACTTGTCGAAGGCGGCAGACAAATAGAATCCAACAAAAGGTTGTTTTTAAATGATGATTCATTTTAACACATTTTAAAGTTATCATTAGTTTGTGGCCTGTCATTATTAGAGGAGATTAGAAACCATAAGCCTTAACCACTAATCACTAATTAAAGTCACTGATGGGAGAAATTTGGAAAAAATACTGCGTATTTTTGGTTTGGAAGAAAACTCAAAAGTATGGCAAGTCTTTCATTAAGGTCCCACATTTTGTCTGGTTCAGGATGACTAACACCCAGATTGTACACTCTGTATTAATTACCACTTCCGATTCAAACTTGAAATCACATCATTGCCTTTTTATTAAAAGACACTGAATGCCAATCCCCATTAATTAAAAGAAAGCACATTATCACAGGATGGGATTACAGAAAGCCCTTAAAAACTGCCACATTGATTCTGAAATAAATATTTTAACACAAACATCAATAAAATTATATTAAGTAATTAAAAGAGAAATTGAGAACTGCAAACATTGCTCTTCATGCTGCTGTAGAGAAACCATCTCTGGACTCATCTACCCAGCCCCCTTACGGCTGTCAGAGATTGGTGTCTTCGGCCTTTCGGTCTCTCTCCAGCATTCAGTATCTGGTTTCTTCCGTCAAAGGCAGCCGTAAGCCACTCGAGATCTTGATAGGCCTGCCTACTTCTCTAGCTTTCATTAAAGTAATTAGTGAGAAATAATTCTCTTAGGTCAATCACGATGACAAACTTTTCACCCTACTCCTTTCAGTCATAAACCACAACATATTTTCACAGATTTTATTTTGTTCTCTTTTCCTGGTGGGCTAAACTCCTGCTTGCAACCGCTGAGCAGGTTTCATCATTTCTTGACTGAATTTCTAGTTAGTATTAAAAAGGTTTCCAATATTGAGCAGAATTATAGTCTGTTCACTACCAGCTTTGCCTGGGTACTGATTTCTGATATCCCAATTTCTTTAAGACCTCAGAGAAGCTAGCAGCCAACCCTGGCCACAGATCATGATCATACTGTCTGCCTCTGGAAGACCTTTATTATTTGAGAAATAAATTTTTTGTAATTACCCACTGGCCCTATTATATTGGATTCCTTTTTCAAATAGTTACCTAGTCATAGGCACAATGCTTTTGCCATATCTGGCAGCTATGGACGTATCGCCTCATCCTGAAGAAGTTGAGTTAGATATGAACAGAAATGAGAGATAATAAACAACTGCTCATTAAAATAATATAGAAATCTCACCTTCAAAATTACAGGTGAAGAAGGCTAAGGTCAGCAATCACAAACAAATGGTGGCAATGAAACCCTCAGTTGACCCCTTTGCCTTTGCTTCCTTTTGTATGGTTTCTATTATCACAGCCGATTACAGTCCAAAGGTAAATAATTTCCAAATTGAAACTGTGCATAATCTTGAAGATGTTGATAGCTCCGGTACAGACCTGCTCTGCCTGTGAGCAATAGGGGTCATCAGTTGGTCATGCCACCCTCAGTCTCCTTGTGACCTACTGTGGGCCTTGAGCAGCTGTCTAGGTGACCTAATGGATGGAGGAGTTACGTCACGTGTGGTGATGTCACCCTCGAATCAGGAGGGCTGCCGCTCCCACTTCACTCAACACCATGTGAGAGCACTATGCTGCTTTACAGCATTGCAAGAACAATAAAAACTGAGAGAGACAGACAGACAAGACAGACAGAGAGGACATAACTTTTACAGTAATGTGTGATTATAATTTTGTTGTATTATCAGTTTCTTATCGTGTTTTATTTGTAAGTCAAATTTTATCCCAAGTATAAAATTTTGTAATTTTAGAAAAAATATATAAGATTTAGTCCTATGTAGTATTTTAGGCATCTATAGGGAGGTGTCTCAGAATGCATGCTCCATGGGCATAATAGGCCATGGTATTATAGTTTTATGTGTTGCAAAGCATGTGCAAACTATGCTTTTCCTCTTACAGGTTTAAGATAATTCCATGGACCCAAAGTAAAGCTCAGTTCCTTTTCCTCTCTGTCCAGTGTCAATTTTGATGACAGTATATCTCATAAACTACATGCTAATTGCAACTTAGGTTTCAAACATTAAGACACAACCAGTTACTTTGATAAACTCATGGGGCATTTGATTAGAACATACTGTCTAGGAAGGAAATACACAGCTAGGTGGCTTAACTGCTTGTGAAAATTAGTGAGTGTACAAGCGCAATCCAATCTCCTGGTGGTATAGCATACTACACACCTGGCTATATACTACCATTGTATATGGGGCCTGCTCTGTGCATGGAAGAATACTCACTACTCAGAAGCCATTTTCCCGTCTACCAAATATTCTTACGTAACACAAATAATAAAAACTCAGAGACAGATATTGGGGCTCCACCTGAAGATCAGAAAAAGTAACCGACCATTAGAGAGACTTTTACCTCTACTAAATTCTCAGACCAAAAGGGTAAGATCATGTCTCCATGAATCCTCAAACTCCACACTCCCCTGAGTTCCTGTCTCTTCCCTTTTATATTCCTCTCTCCAGCCACACTGCTCCTGTCTCCACCTCCCTAGTGATGGAATTAAAGGCATGAGATCTCAAGTGCTGGGATCACCTTTGTGTGAGCTCTGTTTCTCTTTTAGACAGATTCAATCTTGTGTAGCACAGGGTGGTCTTGAACTCACAGAGATCCCTTTGCCTCTGTCTCCCTGACCTGTAAGGCTGACTAGTATGGCTGCTTTGCTCTCTGATCCTCAGGCAAGTCTTAATTATTAAACCACAAATAATATGCCACTGTATTCCCAGACTGAAGTTTTATCTTTAGAACAATAGGTTTCCCAGGAGACATCTGCAGCGTGCAAGTGTCTGCATGAGGGTGCAACTCAATGGAAGAGGGGAGAAGGTTCTGTGAGTGCTATCTGGTTAGTTAACATCATCCATTTCCTGTCCTGGACTAGAGAGGAAGACATTTGATTTGGCCCACAGCTTCCTCTAGAAGACCACTGATGTGATTACATTGCTCCAAAGGGGAGAGATATGCTAATGTGTCATTTCCTAAAGTCGTATCAAGTTCAAGATAATTCTCTGATTATGTAACTCAACTCTAGCAGGTTCTTCCATCAGCTCATTCAGCTGACGGAACAGGGGATGCTTGAATGGCTTTCTTGACATACTTTAATACACAGTTGCTAGAGACAGTGTTCAGAAGGACACTCTTCTGTTTATATTTTATAAATTTGGTGCAAATAGTGTCACAAGAGAAAATTAGATTAGAAACATTATTTTTCCTACAAATCTCATTCCTTATATGGGATTTTCATTGACATTTTGAGGTTTTTTTTTTACATACTCGTTCATTTTTGGATGGCAAGGGCTGTTACAACATGAGGATTTTTTGAGCTTCCTAATTCATTATTATAAAATTATTTTAATCAATGTGTCTGAAGTATATGTCAAAGGGTGTTAAGGGCACATAGTTGAATAACTGCACAGATTAGGCAGATCCTGAATGAAGGAAACTCTGGGACACTGTATTTTCTGACAATCTGGTGCTGTTCTTGGACTTCTTGCTTTTATTCTCACTCATAAGATCCCAAAGATAGACAAAGAGTCTCCATGTCATCCCTGTCACCAGATGACGTGACTCACACAACTGCTGAAATCTCTAGTTGAACATTCTGGCAGGAGCAATCTTCGTGCTAGAGGAAGATTATGAAGAAAGCGAGAAGCAAGGAAGAGTTGGGAAAGTCAATATTTGAACACTGGAGAGCACCATTGCAGGGGTGTGACTCCAAGGTACTCTCAGAACTATGTCCAGAGAAGCTCTGTCTGATTTTAAGCTAGCAGTTGGCAATCACCTTGATAAGGCAACCACCTCTAAAGACAACTCTTTATTTTGAGATTTTGAGTTATTCAAATAACACACCAAATGTTTTATTGCACTTTATGGCTGTTGAAAATAGCTCAGCTGGAATTAATAGCTAAATTGAAATGAGCTGTTACTAGTTTTATTTTCTCAAGGAAAAGCCTTAGACCAATTAGGAAGTGCACAGAAATTACTAACATCTAGGCATGGAGTGTGCCCCAACTCCATCAGCCTGTGCAGACATTAGATCTACACTTGATCTCAATGATTTATTTAGCTATGAACTAAGGATCCCCTTCTCTGACTCCTATGTTCTGGTATTACAATCAGGAATAGCCACCTGCCTGGTATTTAAATGGTGTTGAGGACTTGGACTCCAGTTCTCACCCTTGAATGGCAAGCTTTTGACAAGCTGAGCCTCTTCTCCAGCCCAGGAGTCCTACACTCCCATGACTCTCTTTCTACTTCATGATTGACTCTTTAATATGCTTGCATTAACACCAGTATATAATTTCTCACATTGTGTTTGTATTGTTTTTCTATTGCTTGGTTCAATTTGATAATAACTTCCAAAAGATGGAAATGTTTGATTACATGGAATTTTAACTCATAGTATTTCACCTTGTATTTTAGTAGTTTTTGATGAGTGTGTTAGTGAAGGTACACATGAGTGCCTACATTTGTTATGGAAATAGCTCTGGTTTGGGATGTCTTTCAGTGTTGGCACGCTTGTCTACCATGTGTATCACTGGGTCTTATGCCAAGCAATACACAAAAGCAAGAACAGAATATCAACCCTGATTTGTATTTTTGTACTTAAAAAAACAGCTTATTTGTATGGTGAGACAAAACAGTTGAAATTGAATATACATTTTTAATAATAATGATTTCAATATATTTACTGAATGAATCAAACTTAATCATTATGAAGTGACAATTTCAGCACACACCGATACTTGTATAAGTGCAACATATGTGTTTATCATATATTTATATATCATATATACATATACCAATCAAGCATATGTCCTGACATGTGAGTATGTTTGATTTAACCATATTTTATTTTATCATTTGATTAAACATGAAAGTTTCTAAAGACGTGTGTTTAAAACACAAATTATTATCCAACTAAGTCAGAAGCAGTTCTTTAAACTCATCTTGAGGCATAACCAGGGGAATTTGATTGTTTTCTTTGGAGGTTTTTGCTGTGTGAATGGAATGTAAATACTTCTCATTTTTTCCCATCTAACACTGATATTTTTACTGAAAAGTAAAATTTATTTTTGTGACAAAGGTTGTAACATCGGTCAGAGCATATCCAATAATTCCTGAAAGTATTTTGGTAGCCCAAGCTTACACTGTTTTGAAATGTTGGGAGGGCACTTGGTACTAAGTGTACAAATACCATCTGCATCCCACTCAGTACCCAGAAATATGTGTCACGATGTTGCCCACTACAAGTGGAAAGCAATAAGTTTCTCTCCCAGTGCCTTCCATTCCTTTGGAAGTGTCATCTCAAGTCACTTAGAAAACATTTACTTTTACAGACCACTCTGATTTGCTCATTCCTGTGGTGTTAAGAGTAATGTCTTTTCCAGAACCAATCCCAGTTGTGCATCCATCTGCGTGTGTCACATGTTTTCAAGTCAAGATCTTCATTTGCTCAGTGAAGTGTCTGTGAGATAACAAGATGCGTGTGCAATTTTAAGAACCTCTAAATATTTCACGCCTGATTTAATATTGATCGAACTGGGAAATACACTCCAGTGCTAGCTTTATGATACAATTGTTTTTTCTTCGAGGCATTTTGCTTTCCTGGCAGTATCTTTGCTAGTCAAGTAGATCCACAATGGCATGAATGCACTGTGCAGACTTCAGGGAGAGGTAGAGGGTGCGGTGTACTTAACAAGATTGGTCTTTAAAACTGAGGACATCTGCACTTTAGGATGCATCAAGCAGTAATTTGTAATTGACAGTTTTCTTACCTAAAGCCTTCTCAGTCAAGAGATTGTTCTCCAAAGACAGTCAGCTGGGTAAATGTCAGAGGCTCAAAAAGTAAATTATAGGGCAAACAGCGTTGATATTTCTATGAAATGGAAGAAAGGTGTATTTATTTTTAAAATATAGAATTTTATTTAAAACAAGTGAAAAACCTTCTCTCTGTGACCTTTCCAAGATTCCAAACAGTGACGAATTTGGTCATTACAAATAACCTTTTCCAGAAAGGACCTAAGCATTCAGGACTTCCATTTGGTAATGTACATGAATTAATTTCTTTTCTACAATATGACTCTTGACATTAAATTTTTATATTTTATCCCTGATAATACAGTTTTAAATGAACCTTGAAAGGGGAAACATGTATGGAAACAGCTACATGGCAACCCATTGCTTTAACTACTGTAGGGTAAATCAGTCATGCTCACCAGTATAGATGGTTCTGTTTGTGTACATTTCTGGGGCTTACTGCTCCCCAGTTTTCCTTGCAGATATCAGAATTCTGCTAGATAGCTCCATGGAAAGGAGGTTCCAATTCAACAAACAGTTTATTCTGAGTTTGTTGATTGGTCATTTGCTTGAAATCTAAAATTTGTTTTTATGATATGAATAATATTGTGATTTTGAAATTGTTTTCCAAGTAAATCTTTACTGGTTTTAAACTTCTGGGGAATTAAAAGAGAAAGTGAATATAATATTCATATCATGCATCAATATGACTTCTGATTGTTTATGTAAGATTATGAGGACAGATTAAATGATTGGAAAACATTGTTGCTCAGTCTTGAATGATGATGGTCTTGTGTCGTGACATCTCTATTTGAACAGAGTCTCTAAACTTCAGCTTAGAGTCCTAAGGCCACACCCCATCTGATACATCTGTCCAGAATGCTTTCTTTCCAATCCCACATTTCTGAATCAACAAAAGTCAAGAGAACCTAGATTCCGTTTTATTCATTATAGATTCTTGTGCCTTCTCTGAATATGTCTGAATGGCAGGATACTCACAAAAGCCACAAAGGAAGTTGAGGTTTGGAACTTTCTTGTGTTATGCATGTCTGGGAATGAACTTGCCTGATTCCATAGTAAAGCCACAAACTATTTTTCCATTATGTTTAAAATTTTTTAATTAATAATTTTGTTACATTGTAAGGTACTATGGAACAATCTTTCTACATTGTAAATATATTTTGTTCTTATTAATGAAAAACTGATTGTCCTATGACTAGGCAGGATTTTGGGGACAGAGAGAATGATCTGAAGAAGGGGGGTTGAGGCAGGAGTCACAAGACAGAAAGGAAGCAGGATCTGCAAAAGGTGTAAAAACCACAAGCCTTGGAGCAGCACAGAGATGAATAGAAATGGGTTAATTTAAGTTGTAAGAGAGTTAGTTAATAATAAGCCTGAGCTATTGCTGAACATTTATAATTTATAATAAGTCTTTGAGTGATTATTTGGGAAGTGGCTGCTGAGACACAGAAAACCTTGACCTACAATAAAGTAATGGGATTTACTGACATTTCACACAAATGTGTCATCACACTCTACACTCATTTGGTGGCATGAAGCATGTACTCAATCCTGAACATAGTTATTTACCTGGTAGTGTTTTTTTTCAGTTTTCACTACTCCACTGGAGTAAATGTACCCCTGATGCAAATTCATTTCTTGTATTCTAATCCCCAGAAGCTAGGATTAAAATTGGCCTAGAGAAGGTACCAAGGTTGGTATTTTTAGAAGAGTGAAGGAAGAGATAAATGACTGAGTCCTAAAATGAGGACTTCATTTGAATTTGAAGCATGCTTCACCCTAAAATGTTTATATTCATTTTATCTTACACCCTGCAAAGAACAAATGAATACTTTTTCATTTGATGAACATTTTAGAGTGCTGATTAATGATTGGTAAACAAGACATTGATGATCTAAATTAGTATTGTCTTTTACAACTCTTTATTTGGAGAAAAATATCTGTGTGTCATCTCACCCTGCACCTGACTAGAAGGCTACTGCTCACATTTCGGCCTCCTGCTTCACAAATCAGCAAGCACATACAGGATTGGTGTGCGGGGAGAGACACTGAGATAAAATAAACCAAAGAGGAAAACTATTGCAAAGCCTTTCATTTGCATTGCCAAGAGAAAATGTCTTAAAGAATAAAATTAGAACACAGGAATAAACTACATTACAAAAGGGGACTGTCTTACAAGAGTGGAGAGGAGTCTAAATTTGTTCATTAATGCCTGAGTGTGTCAGGAAGGGCAGGGTAAGCTGCAGGGCATTCTCCTTGGGAGGTGACGTGCTCCCTACAGGCTCTATGTTGAATGTTTGGTTCCTCAGCAGGATCTACTTAGTAGGTAGGGCCGACCTAGGATGTGCCAAGGATATGTGACTGTAGATCTTGTTTAGTTTGCAGTCTTATCTTTGTTTGAGGTCTCCTATGTACCTCCTTGGAGACTCTCACTACTAAGTTGTCACCCCATACTACAGGCAAAAATCCCAGTGCCTAAAAACTGAAAGTCACGAGCTAAAAAGGCCACATAATAAATACAGAACATGAACTGAACTCAGATTAGTTACAAGTCTGAAACATTTATTAATCACCAGTTACAAATAAGAAAGAACTCAGTGGAAACATTGATTGTTCTGAAATGTTCTAGAGCATCTGAAAGGTTTTACCCATTAGAACATGACACAAGAGTTAAAACTACCCTGTGACACAGAAATAATCCTGCAGGGAATGTTCATCTTCTGTGTGACAATTCTTTTCTCCTTCTTCGAGATGAATCAGTTTGTTCTTGTACTTTGAAATCATTCTCTAGCAGGGAGTTGTTGGGTATGTTTAGTGTCATATACTGGCTGAACAACTCAAAGTCACACATAAATGCCACAGTTCTAATTTCATTACGCACATGTGCAGTCTTGGCATGTAAAATGATTTAAACTTCAGTTCCAAAGGTATCACACAGTTTGAGACATTTATACCGGTCTACTTTTCCAGTCTTCAGTGAGTATGATGTGGTTGTGAGGATAGTAAGTGGGGTGTTAACAAGAAAATAATGGGGTTTGTCGGCCACAGACATTTTCAGAGCAAATAGCACGCAAGCCAAATGGCACATCAGTGAGTTTAGGCTGGGAATAAAGAAGAGGTACTTCTCAATGGGAGTTAGTATCCTCTCAATATAGTGAGCAGATGATTGAAATACCCATCTCCAATCTCACAGACATTTCAGGAAATAAGTGGTATTATCTATGCCTATAGAACTTATATTACAATTAGAAAGGTTGGACATTTCTGAAATTAAGGAAACCAGCAAGTTTTACAATTAGTGCTATGTGTGTCTTCAGCAGTCTGTAGTCTTTCCACAATACTATGCTGACTCAATTTATAATTTATTGAACTAATCATGGGGACACTCAAAACCAAATCACTTAGAAGTACCCCTTTAAGAACAATTTTCTTAAGGATGCTGCACCTCCCCATCAGATGTGACCTTCCTACTTAACAATTCACATCATTTAAAATGCCTATGTCTTTCACACAATGTTTATTTTGTGGAGTGACCTGTTCCCAGTCTTGGTTCTCTTAGTAAATTGCAACATGTGACAGTCACATGAAAATTAAGAATATATTGAGGTAAAAACTAAAGAAGCCCCTCTTAGTTACTGCTCCATTGCTGTGATGTACCATCATGACCAAGGGATCTTATTAAAAAAATCTGATTGAGGCTTGCTTGGCTATAGTTCCTGATCATCGTGGTGAGGTGTATTACAGTAGGCAGGCAGGGAACTGGGGCAGTAGCTAAGCCCACATCACATTCACAAGTTGCAGGCAGAAAGGGTGAGCCTGGGTCTTGTGCGGACTTTAGAGACCTCAAGGTCTACTCCAGTGACAGACTTTTTCCAACAAGGCCACAACTTCTAAACCTTCCCAAATGGTTTCACCAACTGGGAGCCAAGCATCCATACGTATGAGACTACTGATGGCATTGCCATCAAGCCACCGTACAGCCCATATAGGTCTATGTAAAGGACATATACACGTTTTTGTAACTGGAAATTAATGCTGATTATGTAACTTTTTAAAGGCCATACGTTTCTCGCGATTCTTCCTAAATCACACATTTCTTAATGGTGTTACAGGAATCCCTCTGGTTAAGTAGGAACGTTGTTACTTGGTCTTATCTGCAGGCTCACAAGTTCTTTAAAGATGAAATCCTGTATGGTAGCTGGAGCAAGGACACCCTTTCCATCAAAGACATCTGTGTCTTAATTCTAGAACATAGCACTTCTTGCATTGTCTTTGGAACAGAAACGGGTAAGAAATTCCTCTTAATGTCTCAGAAAATCAGGAATTTATTGTCTGTAGTCTTGAGGATTATTTATGAGCGTGGACCTCTTCTGCTTCTCAAGGTTCAGAGCACCCATGCTCCATGTGCCCAATCTGATTTTCAATACATGCACATATTTGTCCCTAGTAAAATGTCCATCATAAAATAAAAGCCTTAAAGGGATATATGAGTACAATTCTTATAAGTGCTTATTTAGATGCCTGACTTTTGGCTGCCCAATTCAGGATCCACGAGTTTATACACCTATGCTTATCTAAAATGGAAATAAAGTGATGGGATTACTCTCTCACTGACCACACTGCAGGGAAAACAAAGCAAAGCAAAGCAAAGCAAAGCAAAACAGGTTAAGACAACAGCAAAGAAGATAGGACAGGATGTCACATGACCCCTCAGCCTTAGCAGAAAACTAAGACCCATACCAAGTGGTTGGAGCTGAATGTTTCACAGAGGTGACCTTTATTTCTATGTTTGCTTATGTAATTGTTCACACCTAAGAGCTGCTGATTAGGCTTATGCTTGGGAAGGTCTTACATACATACATACATACATACATACATACATACATACATACATACATATACACACACACACGCACACACACTCCCAAGCAGAACACTAATTGCCTCTGTTGATTGACTGTCATAATCACAAAAGTACAACAAACCACCTCACCCCTTGTTGACAGCATCTGGTCACTTAGCCACAGAGCAACAAGAGAGGATTCAACAGAGAAAGCAGACATGGGGTACGCAGAGACGGGAAACAGTGACCGGTGACAGCATGGGATGCTCTTGTTTGTGTAAATTAGGACTGGGATATTTAGAAAAGATGGAAAAGAGAATGAGAAGAACGAAACAATGAGGGAACTAGAGAGAGTCCCGAGGTCTCAGGTGACACGGTCATAAGGATCTCGTTTTCTCTGGTGATTTATCATGGTTTCCTCCTTGGCATGTGTTTAGCTAGCTCACTGTGAGGGTTGAAACATCAACACAGGAGTCACTGCGTAGAGCTATAGAAACCACTGTTAAATCAATGAAATAATTAAAGTCAGGTAAAAAATCCTGCTGTTTCTCAACAGATGCTTCCAGAAGGACTCGGTACATATGCTTGTGTTTCAAGTCCTACACGCTTTTTGTTGGCTTAAAATTACACCTCTCAAGAAAGTTTATATTGACTTTTTTCTTTTATAAAGGAATTAAAATCTATATGGGCAATTTACTAGAAACCTGCCTTTTATAAATACCAATCTCAAATAGGGAATGGATTTTATTGGGGCAATTCTTGCATAATACGCAGCAGCGATATGATATGTTAGTGCTGCTCATTACCATGACAAAGAAGTAAATCTGCCCAGGAAAATCACCAAGAATGAAGATAAAAGACAAAGGTGCCCAGCCCAGAAGCTGTCTCACATCTGCCTCCTTAATGGATGTGAATTATTGGTTTCAATGATTGGGCTTTTTCTTTCTATTAGTTTACACCCTAGTTTTTGAATTAGAGTCAGCTTGGATTCCTTCAGCCTGTTCTGATACCTAGCCTGACAAAAGCAATTAAATGTGATTTTTGTTTTCTCATTGGTTTTTTTTTTTTTTGGTTTGTTTCTTTGTTTTTGTTTCATTTTGTTGTTGTTTTATTTTACAATCCCAGAGGACAGAATCCATCTTGGCAAGGAAGGTATGACAACCAATGGGGAAGGAAGAAGCGTGGCAGAAGAAACTGCAAACACACTTCTTTTATCCACACCCAGGATGCAGGGTGGTGGGAAGGGAGGGAGGGAAGAAAGGTAGCTTCAAAGCTGGATGGTGGTGATGTCCATCTTCCATGTCCCCTGCTAAAGTTTCTATAACCTCCCATCATAAAACCCCACTGAAGGGACCCTACCCCATTTGAGCACGAGGCTCAGCAGGCCTTACCCTTCTCTTGTTCCCTCTGTCTTGCTAAAAACCATTCCTAAAGCTAGCCAAGGTCTGTTTCCTTATTTGGTCACTTCCTCCCCCTGAGGCTGACAACCAAGGTCAAGCTGTTGAAGTGTGTCCTGCAACTAAAAGCCCCCTTTAGTTTATCAAATTAACATGCCCAATTAAAATCAAGCGCCTCATACTAACACAGGGTTTCCCTCTTTGCCATTTGCCTAGGAGACACATCTGTCTTCATCTATCCAGAAGCAGTCTTCTGTCCCTCAAGGGAAACACCCTTTCCCCTTCCCTTGTTCCCACCTCCTTTGACACAGCAGCATCCCAGCCCATTCCCACACAGACTTCACCCTTTCCCCTCTGAAAAAGCACACCTGCAAGTAATTCGCTAGTTTTCTGCCCTAGTCAGAAAGCAGTCACTTTAACTTTTCTTCCCTGCTTAATAAGGGATCTCTCTGTAAAAACATGTGTTTGGGTGTGGTTTGTGCCTAACATGGGGTCTGGGAGGAAGCTCCCACTGCGCTGGGGGCTCCTTCCACCACCAACTCTGGACCACACCAACTGGGGATCAATTTTTCACATATGTGAGCGTGCAGGAGACATTTCTCATTCAAACCACTACACCCACGTAGGGGTAGAACTTGTCAGAAGGAATTGGAGATACAGTAAAATATTGAGCCTGGTCCCACAGCTACTCAACAAGAACCTCTTGTGGGTATTCCATGTAATATCTACTTAAAGCTTGCCATGTGTCTCTCATGTCCATTCAAGTCTGAGAACCACAGCCTCAACCAATAGTTTCTTATTTATTTCTAAAGATATTTTCCTTCAGAATGGTCCTCAGAATATCTGACCATTATAAACCCTAACCCCCACCCCAGATGCTAGGGTGACTGTTACCATTCTACCAAGAATCTCTAGACTGTTTACAGTAGTATTTGTGTATTATTTTCCTCAAAAATTCCACCCTGCCGAGAATTTCCTTAAGCAGGAAGAAAAATAACTCACAATAGTTTCAGGAAGTCCCTGAAACTGACCAGATTCACTAGGCCCCTCCCTGACATATCAGTAATAAAGTACAAGAGTCCCTCTCAGATGCGATTTAACCAAACTGCAAAGAAGACCCTCAGACCAAATCAACTGAGTGGGAGGAATAGAAACCAGCTGACTGCTTGGAAGAGGTTTAGGAACACTCCCCAACTTGTTGAGCAGTCTGCAGGCTGTGCAGTTCCCCTCCAAGTTCTGTTTCCCAGGTTTGTGAGTTGGGGTGGGCTCTGTTGATGCGGATGTCTTTGAGTCACTTCTGCTTCTGTACGAAATCCCTCATCCATACTCCTGTAAACACTCCAGTCCAACTCACTGGTTCATCAAATTGGACTTTGGTGGTGTCCATACTTTATCTGCCATGGGTTCCCTGTCTAGTGAATGTAGACATGTGTTTTTGGTCTCACCAAGAAAAGTTTTGACATAAGCCACATACTGTGCCTTCGCAGATGTCCTTAGTAGCGGCTTCCTTGCTCCTTGCTTACAGACATGACTTTATACCGAAACCACATTATACTGTATAAATCTGTGCCTTTGAAAGGGGAGTTGTATGGCCTATGGACATTTTCTTTGCATAGTTTGTTTTCAAGTAGCAATAAAAGGAATATTTGCTTGTGGTACATGGGATATGTATCAGATGCACCATGACAATACTGAAAGCATGATTGTTGCATATAAGCTAGTGTAGGGGTCCTTGATTTGAATGGGTGAGAGGCATCAATCCAGTTAGATCATTTTCAGGATTTGACTGGCTATTATGGAGGGATGGAGCTAGTTTGCTTCTAATTAACAGAAGAACTAGATCAGGAAAGTGGGCTTCAAAGTCAATGTGGATTTCAATAAACAATGTTAACTACAGAAGTGACTTGCTCGTTTTTGGCAAGGAGAAGCAATACGAATATACCATTAGGCAAATGCCTATGCATACACAGATGGAGGTGTACTAATGGAAAAGGCAGGCTGGAAAGCTGAGTCTTGCTTTGCTCAGATCTCTTAGAGCCTTTTAGCTGGAGAAATAATAAGAACAATTGCACTAGAGGAAGACTTCTCATTTTGTTTACTGACAGCTGGCTGGCACTAGGTAACCAGACCATGGCTATCTCAATTTTACACGCAGTCTCTTCAAATACATCTTTCCGACCTGGCAGCTGTGTGTAGACCAGAGGTTACTAAAATATCTGGAAGAATTTCCCATTGCCCCATTTTGTTAATGAATGGTGCTCTTGTTGGCTACGTATTTAATATTTATTCAAAAAACCACAAAATTATTTAGACATGTCCCTGCCCTGGTTTTGAAGTGTGTCTTAATTTGACATAAATTTATGTTTGAAATGCAGTTTGGTAAGATTCATGTTTGTAGCATGTATTAAATATCTGCTGATGACTCAACTGCATTATGACAGCTATAGGAGAAGGTGTTCAGCAGATGTAACTCAGTATGTTCTTGTCAAGAAGGATACAATCAATGGTCAAGTTTCTATTATTTTTCAAACGATTTGGTACAATTTAGAAATTAATTGAATGAGACAATGAGCTTAGGAATGTGGCTCATCAACACCCACCATGGCAACACCCCATAGAAAGCCACAGTCTTGTTTGTTTAATTTGGAGAAATTGGGAGGAGCAGGTCAGTTCCTCCATTAAACGTGTAATAGAAATAGGAAGCATTCTACCTGCTTTTCTGTTGTCAACCAAAATACCATAATGAAAAAATAGGAAAGCAGGCATTGCATTGTATATATTGATATAATCAAAAGACATGAATTAATTAGAGTAATTTATCAATTTATTTGATTCTACAGGCAAGAAGCTTGAAGCCTTTTACACAATAAGTTGTTCAAATGTTTCTGTATTTGTCACATTGAGTGAGAATGTTTTGCTCACTGAGGTTGCAGTGGCCTGTAATCCTAGCACTCGGGCTAAGGCAAGAGGCTGTGGAATTTGTGTCCAGTCTTTCCTGCTAGCTAGGACTGTATTGTAGGATTCCCAAGTCCCTTCTCTACACCAGAAAGGGAGGGGGAGCCAGAAAGAGGATGTTAGCTTAGTGCTTTGGTCAAAGAGTTGAAAAGAAGTAAACCATGAACTTCAAGTTATAGAGAAACAGTTCCATAAATACTCATTCCAACAAAACTTTAAAATCATGAAATATCTAGTCTGTGGGTGTTATGATAAAACTTACATCTTTTAATATTGAAGTTCAGATTCCCGTCTGCCTAAGAAGACTGCCGAGATGACTCTATGTATAAGATTTATCAATAGTACTGTGTGCATGTATTAATAGGATGGAAGGGAAAAATAAGGAAGACCTGATACAGACAGTCATATTGAGTTCACCTTCATCTTAAATCAGCAATGATACCAGCGAGCTAGTAAGTGAGCTTTGTCCCTAAGGGCAGACAGTTAGCTGAAGTAAGGGACTTTAAAAAGAAAAAGAAAATATTACAGAACCCAGCTTGGAGATTTGCAAGATTATGGCTTATTTATTTATGCATTTATTATTTATCTTCTAATTCATGTGTGTGCGTGTGCACGTGTGTACACGTGAGCATGTGTGTGTATATAATGGTAGCTGTGTAGTGGTCAGAGAACAGCATTTAAGAGTTATTTCTAGCCTTCTACCTGGTTGAGGTAAGGTTTCCCTGTGTTGACACTGCACCATAGCTGGTCTGAGAGCTTCCAAAAACACCCCTTTTATTGTCTTGCATCCTCTGTAGGAGTGCTGGCATTGCAGAGGTCCATTGCTTCTGGCTTCTTTCATGGGATCCATGGATCCCACTCACTCAGGTTTCTAGGCGTAAGTGGCAAGTGCTTTTATCCTGTGAGCCATTTCTCAGGCCTGGTTTGCATGGTGATTCAGCACTTTTGTTACTGGGTCTGTGGAGGCTGTTTAGAACATCAGGGCTTTTATGGCAAAGGGAGCCAGATTAGCCTACGAAGGGGAAGAAGACGAAAGGGCAATCTGATTGTGGCATCCCAATGCCTCCTCCATGATCACATTGTCATGACTGCTTCCTCCCACAATGCCCTACCTCTTCGATGTTTCATTACCTGTCATAGCTAGCGTCTGTTCTTCAACACACACAGATGGGCATGCGGTAGCTAAACTGCAGTAGGCAAAATCCAATACAGTAACCTGTTATCTAAGCAAGCACAGAGTTTCACGCCCAAGAAGAAATCAGTGGGTCTTTCTAAGCGTTATTTTCCTCTAGTGCGGAAATTTTCTTTCTTGCAGTTTTTATAGCTATCAGGGAAGGTGTCCTTTGACTCAAGTGAAGACTGTTTCCCATTTCCCTCAGCGCTGTCCGGATACCTAGTCTCTGACCAGCTACTCCACAGTCAAACATCACCATGCGCTGTCTTTTAGTCCCAGCTCTGTCCTGTGTTAGCTTTAGTTCTGACTCCTGTATGGAAGGTATTAGAGAAGATAGAGCCTACATTTAGGAGGGCGTGTCACGAGAGCTCCATCCTGCTATGCCTCTGAATGTGTGACACATTCTAAGGTCAGGCCTCCGCCTCTGCTGGCTACACATTCCCGTGCCTCTTGGTGCATTTCCTTGACGATCTCCCCGCCTTCTCTGCTGAAGATTCTGGTTGCTTTATAAGCAGAGAAACTGCGCAGTTTTATTTTTCATGCTTGCCTTCTCTGCACTTGTCTCTCCTCTTTACTGTTTATAACAGTTAACTGAAAGCTAAGCCGACCAAGTGCCAAAGGAACCTTAATACAAGTGCCCGCTTTGCTGCCCAAACAGCTCCACCAGGAACCAGCACCCTGCAGTCAGCACTGCTTATCTGGGTTTTCGTTTTACATGGTACTCTGAAATTCAGGCAGGGAAGAGCCCAGCACTCTGAAAGCATTAGTGAAGGGGGAATTCCCAGATACAGAGTATGGTTTCATTCCCTACAATGGTTAGAAAATAGTATTCGTCTGTTATTTTAATTAAACAACTTTATTAATAAATTTATCTGACACATCACAGAGTTAGTAGCTAGATGAACTTCAAATTATGGAAAAATACAGAACCATTTAATTTCTGTATTTTAGGATGGTGTGGACTAGCTGCAGAAGCAAAGAAAACAAACCATACATGCACAGGGAGGCTTAAAAAATATTTGGTAATAAAAACGTAAGGGTCTTCATGTTGAAAAATGAAGACACATCATCCTTTGTGCACTATGATGGCAGGAATGGAGGCACAACGTTCACGATGAGAACAAACCACAACAACTTCCTTTCGATTTGCTGGGTCTCATGCCTGCTGCTTTCGTGAAGCAGAATCAGGAGACTGGCAGGCAACTCTGCTTCTGTTATATTTGGACTTCCTCTCTCCTGTCTCAGCACCTGGACCCTTGCAGAGATTAAGGCAGGGTTAGCACCAACACCCAGCCTGTGCCATCCACCCGATATGTGAACTCACACACCATCAATGCGCTTGAGCTAACCTGCTCAACAGTGTTTCGTCTTCAGTATCTTAAACCCATCTTGTATCTCAGGCAAACATTGTTAGCCTAAACTACAAGAAACAAACAATGCACACATCCTAGCATCTTGAGACCTCGGGAAGGACACACTACTTACCAGGCAGCACTGTGTTCTAAATTCTGGTGATAATGATAAAGTACAGCTACAACGGCATAAATAGGGTGAGTATTACAGCGGCATCTGGAGCAGCAAAGTAAGGCCATCAGTACCTGGCAGGGACACTTGCTTCTCTCCTCCAAGTGCAGCAATTAATAAGCACCCTGCCAAGATGCCACACATCAGTGTCGGCCACAGCAACAAATAATAGCAGAAAAGGAGGACCAGGAAGCCAGCTGGTAGGTGCATCAGGGAGAGAGCTGTCTAACTTGCAGAGAGTCCCAGAGAAAGAGAAGCACAGCTCCCTGGGAGGAGCAGTGACTCAATTCAACACTGCAAAGCACAAGCAACACATCGAGGTTCTTTAAGTTTGGAGAGCCTATCGAAGAGCTCAGACAGGCTGCAATGGGCCTTTTCCTGCTGGAGTTGAGCTGGTGACTACTTCCTTGTCTACATGTACGGTGGTGTGGATAAGAAATGCCCCCCTCTCCCCATAGGCTCATGCACTTGAACACTTGGTTCCTAGCGAGTGGAACTGTTGGGAAGGTTACTGAACGTTTAAGGTGTGGAGCTTTTCTGGAGAAAGTATGTCTCTTTACTGGCCGTACTGCCATGCTGAGGATCAACCTCTCAGCTTCCTGCTCCTTTTGTTTCTGTATTTGCTACTTGCTGCCATGATAGGCTCCTACCCCACTGGAACTTAGACCTAAATTAACTCTTTATTCCGTGGTTTGCTTTGGTCATAAATTTTATTACAGTCACAAAGAAGTAACTTGTAGGGCATATGAGTTTCCCACACAGCACAGAGACAATTGGCTGCCTGAGCAATTGCTCAAAGACTCATTTGCCATGTTGAGGCAACCAACTTTGGCTAAGACCTAAAGTGACTGATAGACCATTTCCAGAGTCAGGAAAAATTTCAGAACTGTCTTGCCCTGTCTTGGCAAGGTTTGGCAGTCTTGTATACTGCTTGTATCCTGCTTGTTCAGTTCAGACACGGTGCACTTTGTCAGTGGTTGAGGCATGGGCCGTTCCTTGCCCAAAGGTCAGTTGTGCCAAGAAGAAAACAAACTCGAAGTGGAATGTCTTCGGTGTTCAACACTCTCTTTCAGGAATAGTTTGGTGCTGCCAGGAGCAATCGTGTTTACTGTCAACGGAACCCTAAGTTATTTAAATGTGATGTTCTACAGATTTTTGAAGTGGTTGAAGGTTACCTATCTATGCAGAATACAATCTCTATATATCTAAAAGAACCTAATTAGTCTGACTAAAAGTATAGCAAATATGAATGACTATTGACCTATAATACTTAATACCTGTATAACTTAAAGATTAAGACTTCCTATTAGAATCTTAAACAATCTTTAACACACTTTAAACACATCTTTAAACAACTGTGCATTAAAAGAGGACAGTGACCTCAAAATGTAAGCAATGTATATATAACTTGATCAGAGGTAGAAATATAAATGCAATATGATAAATATATCCTAAAATCATATCAATATACAAAATGTCTTAAACAGAGGCAGAAACATGCATGCATACAATCTGACAAAATCGCTTTGCATAGCTGTACAAATATTGTAAACAGAAAAGGACCATATTCGATATAATTTGAATTTGCATCAATATGCAAGAATCTATACCAGTGTAAATTGTCCATAAATAATAGCTCACAAATGTTCACTTTATTACTCGCTATTATTATTAGTGTAAATAAATTTACACTGACCTACCTATTCTCCCATTCAGTTTTTACTTTTTTTGAGCTCTCTGGTCCTATATAATTTTCACCCCATCCTCAATCCTATACAAGTAAAAATCAACCCTGAAATGGTGTCCCTAACCCTTTGGACAAACTTACTTGGGAGATGGGATGTCATCTTCTAGAATTGCTTCCAGCTGTCATGGGGGTGATGTTCTTTCTGTGGGATCCTGTAGAAGTAAAATGGTGGCTAAGTTTCAAGACTGCTGTTTTGTATAACAGCAGATGGTCTCTGAGTATTTGACAGGGATTTTTCTGAAGTTCTCATTTGATGATCTGGTCAGAACATTGCAAGAAGGTGTACCATTTCTGCAGCTGGTATCCACAAAACTGGTCTTCTAGTAGCACTATCAGCATCATGACGTCACATCAACCAGGTGGAGTTGTTGTTGTGGGGCCCCATTTTCCTCCTGGAAGCTTCAAAGATTACTGCAGGAAAATCTACTGTTTATTGTTGAAAAGTTAAGCATCATGCATATAGACATATATTCAACGAAACATATGATATAGACAAAATGGGCATGAAGAAAAGTAAAAAATATTTCCTTAAAATCTATCTTCTTTCTCTTACATACCAGATGGCTCCTGGCATGAGACAGAAATTCTGATTTTTTTTTTTAACAAAATGCTTGGATTGAGGGAAGGATAGCCATTGTCCAACTCTAAAGTCAGCTCTCGAGAGGAGCACAGAAAAATGAAGAGCTCAATAAATATCAAGAAAAAAAATAAAGTCAGCTCTTATTTTTAAGTAGAGATGTATACATGTCCAAATAATCAAATTTTACCATGTAGGTAATGCATCATCATAAGTCAGATTTTACTTTGCTTGGCGATCCTTTCTGGATAGTTATCTTTTCATCTTTAGGCATCTAGATGTCCAAGGTCATCTTGATTCTTTGAAGATAAATATTTTCCTGCAAAGGTAAGAACAGAACCCTGTCCCAACCCATATGAGGTTTTCTCAACACCTGTACGATTGTCACCTCTGTGGATGAGCTGTCATTTCTCTTTCTCAAGATGTTTCTTTTTTTCAAACCGAATCTTTATTAATGTTGATGGTATCCATAGCTTTTCTTTTCCTGTGGAAACAAGAGAGACACCCCTTTCCCAATGTAGCACGTCTGGTTTCCATTGTGAGGTCAGCACTTCCTTGAAATAAACCGGTTGATTTAACTCAGAAGACTTTTCTATTATCCAGTATCTCTCTGCTGCTGTTGTTTCTTTCTCATTAGCATTAAGAAAATTCAAGGTTAATAAAGCATTATGCAATCTATTTCTGGGAGTATTTTCCATCTCTTTTTGTTTGTTTGGCATATCCTTTTAGTTCTATTTGATCTTTTTATAACTGCCTGACCTGCAGAATTGTTTGATATACCTGTAATATACTTATATTATAATAAGCAAAAAAATGTTTCATTTTCTTAGACATATATGCTGGACCATTATCTGTCTTTATTTGTGCAGGTATACCCATGATGTCCATAACTTCTAATAAATGTGTGAATACTGAATCAGCCTTTTCTGAGCTCTATGCAGTTGCCCACTGAAAACCTGAATAAGTGTCAGTGGCGCCGTGTACATAGTTTAATCTTCTAAATTCTGTAAAGTGAAATGCATTCATCAGCCAGATCTCATTCCTTTGAGTACCCTTTGGGTTACTCCCTGCAGGTAACAGTGTTTGGTTATAGAAAGAGAAGAAGGATATCTGTTTATAATCTCCTTAGCTTGTTGCCATGTAATAGAAAACTCTTTCTTTAAACCTTTGCTATTGACATGATTTTTCTTATTGAAATTCTGAGGTCTTCAGTACACAACCAATCAATTCCTTCATTACTTTGACCTAGAAGACCTGGAAGACCCATATGGGATCAGGTGTGTGTTATATATATGGGACAAAGCCAATTCATGATTATGTCTTGAATCTGAATGAATAATGAAGTCAATTATGTATCATCTGGTATAAATTCAGCAGGTTCAATATGCAAAGCAATTCTTTCTGCATATTTCAAATCAGTTACTATATTGAAAGGTTCATTAAAATTCCTTAGTACTATGAGAATAGCATATAACTTTGCCTTTTGGACAGAATTATAAGGGTTTTTTGGACAGAATTATAAGGGTTTTATTCTACCTTTCTTAATTCTTCCGATTTGTATCCTGCCTTTCCTGATTTATTTGCATCAGTATAAAATGTACAGGCTCCAGTTATTGGTACATCACATACAGTTCAGGGAATGCCAGGTAACCAGTTGTCATCAGTGTCTGCTATGTGAATAAAGTGAGTTTTACTAAGCTCTGTCTATTTTGGTAGTTAGCTGGCTGTTAGAATCACTTACTATTATTTTAATTTACATTTTCTGGTGATTGTTACATTAAGTTCCATTTCATATGCTTACTGGTTGCTGCATTTCTTCTCCTGTTAAATGCCCACCTAGGTTTGCCTTCCATTTGGGAAAGTTGCCTGTTTCTTACTAATTTGTTCAATTTGTTGAATAGGATATGCCTTTTGGGTGTCATTTAAATTTTGGATCCCTTAAAAGCACATTTTAATAATTAGGAGTTTTCTACTCTGAAAAAACCATAATCTTTCAATATTTACTATGCTGTAAGTTGCATTTTTAAACTTTTTATGAGAAACCCATGCAAGAATTTATTTATATATTTATGAATATGTATATTGAAATATATGTGTGCATACACATATATTTACACACACAAACACAATTAAAGAAAAGAGACCATGAGTTTGAGAGAGCTAAGACCTTTGAAGAAGGAAAGGAAGGTGGGAAATGGTGTCATTATAATTTCAAAAAATAAATAAGCAACTTCTAAAAAATAACCCCTGTCAGTATCAAAGTCTTAAGGACTGACCCAGAATGCTTGTCAAAAGATTTCTTCATCACCTTCCACCTTCCTCCTGGAATCTCTCCTTAACTGATTCTCCAGAATGCAGTTTCCAGTATTGATTGAGATTCACTTTCTTTCATGAGAATGCTATTGTAAAGGGTTTATCAAAGTCCAGTCACATCTAAAGGCACCTCTCTCTTTCCTTTGATGATTCTGTCCTAAATTCTTTTATGGTTTTAACAATATCCCTCCTGCAGATCTTTCTATGAATGTGCAGTTCTAATTATTATGATTATCAATTTAAGATATCCTTCATTTAATCTACTAATAAAAAATAACTTCATTCGGGTTTGTTAAACAAATGCAAGGAGGAGATAAATAATTATTCATGGTGATTGTGTTTCCTTTCGGCTAAAATGGTATAATAATTATTTCATAGGCGTGGCCCAGCTTTCCTCCAACAGGAGACATAACCTAATCAATCCTGGTTATATATGTACTTTGTTAAAAATTGCTAACCACTCTTATTGTGATCATTTGTGTCTGAATTTAAACTTGGTAGAAGGGTGTACTCTAGCCTTAAGCAACAACTGTTTTCTGGTGTTTTGATTTGTTTTTACTTTCACCTGAGCATTGACTCCACAAACACATTTTAAGCATGGGCTCAGTGTAAGACTCCTGTACATTATACAGCAGTCACAGTATTGCTTTGTGCTTCAGGAGATTACAGAGTTCAACATCCCTGAGTGGCTTATCATACATAATTTATATATTACCTTCTTGTAATCTTTAACTAGGCAGAGATTGGCCTTCTATTTTCATGTAAGTTTGAAACATAAATAAACAATGAACCATGACATAGCGAATCAATAGCATCATGAAAATTTGATAGCTTTTTTTTGTTATTGTTTCTTGTTTGTTTGTTTTTATTTTTGTCTTTCAAAATTCTCCCTTTTCTGTGGAACAAAACCAACAACTTGGAAATTTATAAAAGTGGCCTGGTTAGTTTTTTGTCAGCTTAACACAAACAAGAGTCACATCGGAGACAGAATCCTCAAATTGGCCTGTAAGCAAGATTTCAGGGGCATTTTCTAGATTGAATATTGATGGGGGAGGACACAGACCATGGTGAGTGCCATCCCTGGACACATACTTGGTCCTGTGTACCCTGAGTAAACAAGTTGAACAACCTACAAGGAGCCAACCAGTGGGCAACATCGCTCCATAGCCTCTGCTTCAGTTCCTGCCTCCAGGTTCCTGCCCTGAGTCCACACTCTGGCTTTACTGAGTAAAGGACGACAGTATGGAAGGATATGGGAGGACCAGGTTGCTGTCTTGAGTCCATGCACTGGCTTTGTTGAGTGAAGACAGCAGTATGGAAGGATATGGGAGGACCAGGTTCCTGTCCTGAGTTCAAACTCTGGCTTTACTGAGCGAAGGACAATGGTAAAAAAGTGTAAGAAGACATAGACCTTTTCTCCTCAAGTTGGTTTTGGTTCATGTTTTTTTCACAGTAACCGAAGAATAAACTCGGACAGAAAGACCTGCAGGGTCTGCTGCAATTCTCTCTACACATTTGAGTTCTCTGTCTCATGACAGAGCTGTGCGGTGTTAACTGCTGACGTTGTGTATGTGAACACAGATCACAGATGACACAGAATCAGTTCAGGAATGGAAAGATGCGGATTCTTTTGAACGGTGACGTAAATGTGATAACAACTAAAGTGTTAGTTTCTCAACTGTGGATGTGTAATGTCATCTAGTGAGTGATTCTGCTTTGTAAGAAGGACTGGAGAAAGATGCTTAAAATTTATATGCAAAACAGAGTATGCAAAACAGAGGCAATAATAAGAGATTAGTTTAATATTGCAGGGCATATTGCAACAAGATACTTAAGTAGGTAAATCTCAGCTTAATTACAGCTTAGCCAATGATTCCTCTTAGCTTAACCAAATAATATAGCTTGAGGAAAACTGGAAATATTTATTCAGTTACTTATTTTTGATTAGCATGTATTAATTGTATATATTAGTAGGACACAGGGCATTAACTCAATGTATGCATGCGGCATGTGCTCGTTATTCTAGCCTTCTTTTATCTGACATTAATGGCCCACACCACACAGCAACCTTTGCCAATTATCTGTCTGATTTTAGGTTGACATTAATCTTTAATTTTCATACAGAAGAAGTTAGCAAGGATCATTTTTCTGTGTCTGGCTCATTCCACTTAATGTAATGCCTACAGGTCCCACTTGATGCAAATGACAGGATTAATAAATACCCCATTGTGCAGAGACCATATTGGTCTCCTGCCTTAGCCACGTTAAATATGAAAATGGGGGCATTCCAGTTGTTATGACCATTTGCCTCACAAAAGGCAACTTGAAAGAGAACAGTTTCCTTGATGAGCAGTGAGGACTATACTAGATTGCAGCTGCTAGGAATTACGCTCTTTTAGTAAGTAGTGGTTGTAAGTTCTCCTCCAAGATCCATGACTTCACTGGTTCTCTGTAATTGACTAAGTTTCCCCACACTAGGCGTGGCTCCCTCCTGTTGAACCAATTAAAGAACAGTTGGTTACTAAGGTATGTGTGTCACTTGCACCCTTAAGGATGTTGTTTCGTGTTGGCCATTGTTGTAGTTCATAGACTGGATAGAACTATTGGCTGCTTCTCTCCTTTAGACATTTGCAAGGTGCCTCCTTGTATCATGAAAGCTAGTCATCAGGGCAGAGGCTTTCAGGTCAGGTCTGCGGGGTTCTCCAGCAGACAGGGCTGAGGCAGAGCTGGTCCCGTTGGTCTCTTTCTGGGGCTGAGCAGAATGGTGAATGTTGACAAACCAGACCTCCCTCCTGACCACTGGGGAGAAACATACATTGAGTCGGGAGTCTGTCGAAGCAGGATCTCTCTTTATTGCATCAGGCAGGAACTTATATAGGTCTGAGGTAGAGGGCTGGAATCTTGGGATGGAGTGAGGTGGTGTAAGGAATAAGGGCCAATAATAACCTGCCACACCTGTGGNGTTGGCTGGGCAGAGGTGGGCCTAGGTCAGGCTTGCTGAGTCATGTGCAGAAGTTATAGGCAGAGACAGGTCACCAAACTTGGGTTAGGCTCGGGAAGTTACACTGAGTCTCATGCCCAGGCCTTATGAGGCCAAACAAGATCCAGCCCAGGGGCCTCCTGGGTTCTGTGTCTGAAGTACATGGTGTCTTTATCAATAGAGACTTACCTTCTACTTCTGGGGGTAACGAGGGACAATAGCAATAGGCTATATGTTTTGAGAATCTCAAGACAACACTGACCCACAACTCAAAATAGGGCTTTTTGTGTCTGCTCTTGTGATTTTGTTTGATGGCCTGTGTTTTTTAATTATTTATTTATTTATTATGTATACAATATTCTGTCTGTGTGTATGGCTACCGGCCAGAAGAAGGCACCAGGCCTCATTACAGATGGTTGTAAGCCACTATGTGGTTGCTGGGAATTGAACTCAGG
>LOEQ01002088.1:142530-161056 GCA_001685075.1 Bramus lutescens | reverse complement strand
TCTTTATTAACCAATGAAAGTAACACATAGCCAGATGACCCTCCTACATCAGGGAATGTTGTAGGTGACTCACAGAACAGCCACTCTCACAAGCACACTGTTATGTTGTGTTCTTTTCCTATGGTTTCCTCAACATAGCATGGCACACCAAATAAATGAATAGACAAAATAAGTCATTTATGAAGATTTGAATACTATTTATGTATAAAAATAATGGAATCTTATTTTTGTGTGAGATGATGAATATGAGAGACACATAAAGATGGGTTCCCCATGATCTCACTCAGATGACAAACCTGAAAATATTTATTTCATAAAATTGGACAGTAGGATGGTGCTTCTCGAGAGCTGGAGGGAAGAGTGGGAGGGATGGGGAGAGGTTGATTGATGGGAACTAAGATGCGATAGGATGGAAGCAGGAAGCCCTGTCTACTGCTGCACAGCTGCACAGTGCGTTCTTTATATGATAGCAATGTAGTTTTCAAACAGCAGAGGAAGTTTTGAAAAGTTGCACGCAAGGAAAGGGAAAATATTTGAGGTGATAGAAAACTGTTTGAGCTGCTTGTAGCATTGTGTGAGGTACGCAGTGTCTAAACCCGGACTGGTTCTCCCTGAAATGGTCATACTTGATCTTTTAAATGCAATTTACATCAATTTAACTTTAAACGTCTAGCCAAATAATAGACCAAAGCACAAGTTCATTTTAATCAAATTTATGTGTGCTCAGATACAAAGTGGTTTAGTTGGGACTTTTGCTGAGGTTGCAACAGGAGAAAAGTCAAATTAACAAGGCCAGGCCAGTTATTCTTCTAGCCTCACAAAAGCTGTTCTGCTAATTCTGCTGCTTGGAATCTCTGAATAAATCCCCCTTTCTCCTGGCACTTCATCTTTAAATCAACAAAGCATCAAATTCTTCTGCTTCAGACATCTGACTTTCTTTTACATTGCCGTGCAGAGAAATCTCTGTGCTTCTGTGGATATTTGCACTATACTAACCCCACTGAAGTAACATGAAACTATCTTTCTAATTTAGGCTCCTTTGTTTTCATGTGCAAAGCTGTCTGTGGGCAATGTAGCACATTCAGGGAAGGATCACAAAGGGGCAAATACCACAGAATATAAAATTCTGCCTCACACTCTTATAAACTTGGAAGTCCAAGAGAATATTCAGTACATCATTGGTTACAAGAACAGGAATTTAGAAAGAGCACAGATACTCACAGAGAGGAAAGTTGTGGCATTTGGACACCAGAAAATGTTGTTCTTAATTAAAATCAAAACAACCAATGCACAGCAGCAAAGATGTAGAGGTTCAAACCCGGATGAACTAGAATTAAAACTAAAAGTGAATGCAGTCATTAAGAAATAAAAATGATGAACACGCTTTAGGATAGCAGTAAAGATAATGACAAGACCCCAAAGATAAAGGACAAGGGCAGAAATGCGGTGGAGCTTTCTTTAAGATTTTCAATACTTTCCTTAAACAGACACCAATGGCTCCTGAATGGGGAGAGGCATCTGAAAGACCGTCAGGGCCTCGAAATGAAGCTAGGGAAAGCATGCATCATACAACACAAATTCTGAACTCGGCATGACCTACAAGCAGTCTGCGTCTGTTTTTAAGGTTTGCAGCAGGAATGTATAAAAAGTGTATGTGGTTCAGAATTAATTCACGAGAATGTCACAGTAATGGCTGTACAATAGTTCTCGGGATCATGGACAAACATAAAAATGACTTCCAATTATGAACTTGAAGTTTCGTTCCCGAAAAAGTTACAAACACAGAAATTAATTGCATGGCTCGCAAGAGATGAGACAAAATGATAGTGTGTTTTGACAAAAAGTTGGGAAGATGGTGCCGTAATTGAGGGCTCTTCTGCCTTTAAAAAAAAACTGTTGTTACTTTGTTTTCTTAATCTTGTCGGAAGCGTGGTCCTTGTCTGAAGGCGTCTTCTCTCAGGGGGGAAATGGTCTTCTTGCAGAAGAACTAGGGGTGCATGGATGTATGTGCAGTTAAACTGGAATATTAATGTGTGCATACATGTGCGCTTGTGCGTGCACATGCATGTGGGAGTGAGCATGTGTGTGGCTGTGGGAATATGGCATTCTGTGCCAGCATTGGAAAGTGTGAGGCTACTGGGCGTCTCTCTCTGCCACTCCCGTTCTCCTTCACCACCAATAAGCATGCTGTCAGCTATTTATAAACACTATTTAAGTGTTTGCTGGCGGGTCCTCTTAAAAGCGCTGCAAGGGTTTTGCTACTAAAGCTGAGTCAGGAAATCTCTCTTAAATAAGACCCACTTGCCTCTAGCAAACAGAGCCCACCTGAGAAAATGCTGCTTCTAAGAAGCCAATCTTAACTCTGTTCTATGTATCTAGAATTCCTTCCCAAGCTCTCTCAGGTTTTATGTGGATGTGGTTGTCCATGTTGGCACCATTTGTAGACAGAGGTTTCTATCTCACAGGTCCTGCAGCCATTCAGACCCAAAGAAACACACAGAGACCTACATTATTTATAAATAGGTTGGCCTATTAGCTCAGGCTTTTTGTATTAACTAACTCTTACATTGTATGTCAACCCATTATTCTTGTCTGTGACAGCCACGTGGCTTGGTACCTTTTATCAGCAAGGCATTCTCATATTGTTTCCTCTGCATCTGGGTGACAACTGCAGACTGAGCCTTTCCTCTTCCCAAAATTCTCCTGTTTTGGTTGCCCTGCCTATACTTCCTGCCTGGCTACTAGCCAATCATCATTTTATTAAAATCAGTACAACTGAGAAAACTTTACATGGAACCAGACCATTGTCTCCCAGCATTGGATCACCTACAACTGCAGTTAAAGGCAGTTATGAGCTTGATGTGGATGCTAAGAATCAAACTCTGGTTCTTTGCAAGAACAATCAGTTCTTTTAACCATTGAGTCATGATTGGGAAGTCCTTCTGTCTGTGTGTTGCTTTTATTGGTTAATGAATAAATCTGTTTCAGCCAGTGGTTTAACAAAATAGGGCAGGGCAGAAATTCCAAGCAGATAGGAGGAGAGAGTAGGCATAGTCAAAGAGATACCGTGCAGCTGTTGCCAGAGGAGAGAGACACTGGAACCTTGCCAGTAGACCACAACCTCATGGTGACAGAAATGTGTTGACTTAAGATGTAAGAGTTATCTAGAAATATGAATAAGCTAATAGGCCAAGCAGTGTTGTAATTAATATAGTTTCTGAGTGATTATTTGGGTCTGAGTGGCCGGGAAATGAATGAACAGCCTCCAACTACAGAGTCATCTCTCATGGAATGCTAATTATGTAACAGACTTAGGTCTCTCTGCACTCTGTTGTTGTTACTTAGGAACAAAGAAAAGGCTTACCTTTCATCAGCAATGATTTTTTTTCTTGTAAAGTTATGATTTGATTTGAATTTCATTCTTATTAATTCTTTGAGAATTTCATGTGGTGTGTTTTGAACATATCCACCTCCATGTCTGTTCTAATCCCCTCCATGCTCCCATGCCTTCTCATCCAATTTTGAGATAATTTTATTCCTTCTTTCCCCATCAAGTCCAGTCGGCCTACAAATGTCACATCACTAGAAACCCTGACTCTTCTACTCCCAGTATCTATCAGATTCCAGCAACTTCTCAGCTACTGTTGTGGTCACCTATTAACCTTCTCCTCCATGCAGGGATTTTTGTCTCGCCTGAGTCTGTGCATTGTCACAGTCTCTGTGAATTCATTTGGACATCTGTCCTGTTGTGCCCAGAAAGCACTCTTTCCACCCCTGCCCTTACAGTTTTCCTGCTCTATCTTCTGCAGAGAAACCTGAGACCCTGGGGGTGGTATGCATGCCAAATTCAGGGTGAAGGGGAGTCATCTCTTCTCTGCATGCTGGCCAGTTTGGGGCATGTCCAGGTTAGTTGTCATCTACTACAAAGAGAAGCTTCTCTGATGGGGTTGGAGGTGAGTCTTTTGGCTTTACTAGAGCAGATTCGTAGAGTGACAAGGTCCTGTTGCCTGTTGTGTACCTGAGTACCACACTTATCACACCCACTGCTGGGAGTGCTATGGTGGACCATCCATCCTTTCTCCTCCTCATGGAAGCAAGATTGGCAAAGCGGCTGTCCGCCTGGCTACAGAGCAGGCATAGCTAACAAATTTGAGCACCTATTGAGAAGTTCTTCCCCTTTGTGTGTCTGGAGGGAGCTGAACTCCTACCATTTCTTTGCCAGGGTTATAGCCACTAGGAAATGTGAACATAGAAAATTTACTGATGTTCACCCCAAGGGTAAGTAGAAGGCCAGCATAGGCCAAAGGAAGGCCAGCTCCTCTGTAGCTTCCTATCAGTAGAGATGTGCATCTGGAAAGGCCACAGATCAGCATTTTTAATATACCACCCTGAGTAGAGAGCTTTGTCGGTGTTATGTTGTTTGATGTTATGCACCAACACACACTGTTGTTTAGGGAATTGCAGAACAGAACTCAAGTGACCTGGCTCTGCTTCTGTTAACCAGTGGGCCTTCAAATGCATTGCTATAACATTTGAAATTACAAAATTGCAATACTGCTCATCATTGGGTTAATGGATCACGGGGCGGTCATTTGATGAGGAGTGGACACCAAATTAAAAGAAAAGAACGAGCTTGGGAGAACTGAGTGAAGGATAAATAAGTTAAAATTGTTTTACTTTTTAAAACAACAACAAAAAAGCAGATGATCATGTCTTCCCTGAGAAGAAGAACCATTTGGAGCCATTACAATTGTACACCACAGAGCATGAAACGAGATGCATTTTCTCAGTTTGATAGCATCGGGAGCTGGCCATTCTGACTGAATATGATACCTGTTCATGTTATGGGTTCATGTTATGGTTCAACAAACCCAGAATGCCACTCTCAAAGAATTTTTCTTCTTCTTTCAGTATGCTTTATGTTTTGCTTTAAAAAAGTAGAAAGAGAAATAACACCAATGTAAACATCTGTGGCATCAGTAACCAGATTACTTCCTCTTCCATTGGGTTGCCTTTAGATGGACCTCTGCTAGAACCCGCTCATTGTTGACAGAGCCTGGCTAGTCCTGGGCAAAGCATCCTACAGGGTAGGATGTGTGACTACTTCATTCTGCGATCTTTTTACAAGAACACAGTTAAGTGATGTTTGGTTTTAAAGGCAGAGAATGTGGTGATCAAATGTTGATGCTGATGGCATTGGATGTGCTGCTACTGTGTGGAAAGGTAAATGTTTTAGCTAAATGACTGTAGAGTAACAAAAATGCCTAAGATAAATAGGAAAGCATACAAGTCAAAACAATAATCAGATGGTGGCTCACAAAAGAGGTTATTCTATGAGATTAGCGAAGCCTTCAAAAGTTTTGCTATGCCATCTGTATTTAAGGTGCACAGACTGGTGGTATGAACAAGGATGTACGTGACTTTGTTTATTAAATCAAATCCTAAAAGCCTTGCTCCAAATTAAACTGAAAAGGAAAATGACTATCGATCTTTGATATTTATATGTTGCATGCTATACTTGACGGTTTGCATAGTGTAGCATGAGCCCAAACATTTTCTCATACAGTAAGCCTATGACACCATATGATGGATGAAAAGAAGCTTAGGGTGGAGTCCCCTGGTTTACTGTGCACCCTTCATGTCTAAGAGTCGCAGTTCGTTGTTCAAGAACAAACACAATGCTTTATTTAAAATTGCTTTGTACATTGTAAAATTGATAGACAAAAATGAGGCACACATTGCTTTACGGTCTGCTTCCCTGCTACCCATTTTCCATGGGGTGTTCCAGAACAGAGTAGAGGACACTGGAGTGAAAGTCTGATCTGTGAATTGTACAGTACTGATCGTCAAAACAGTATTCCTATGATACAAAGAGAGAATGCGAATTTTGTGTTTGTATCAGAAGCATGGATTTCATCTGTGCGCCATGGATTTAGTGTACACTGCAAAATCCTCAGACAAAGCAGTCATTTGTAGAGTCATGCCCAGTCAATCAGCTAATTCTAGGTAATGAAAGCATATTCTCCACAAATCCTGCATTTCAACTATTTCCCGAGATGACTGAGTGCTAGATTCTCTCCTGATAATGACTCAATGAACACATTGCTTTGTCCGCGTGACATAATCAAGTCTGTTTCTGTTGCTAGAGCTTCGGAGGCACATTGGTACTTAGTGACTGGCAACACGTCCTTCTTGTGAGAGGAATTGCGAGGTGGTGACGGGACGGGTGCTCTTGTGTAGAGCTGGGTTTTCCCATAGCCATGAGGGACACCGTGCCCAAACGAATAGTTGAGATGCAAAGCAAATACGGTGAAAAATTATCTCAGAGACTCCGTGGAGAAGAGCAAAGGAAATAGCAGCAGCTCTCCACCAGTCTTCCTTGGTGAGAGTAACGTCTAAGAAAATACTTTGGTAGGTCTCCTGGACTCGCAGTGAGAAAGACCCATGGAGCCGGGAGAAAATCTACTCTGAAGATGTGTATGGAAGTTTTTTAAGGCTGTGGATTCTGATTCAGGAGAATGGCTATTTTTTTTTTAAGAAGCAGAGTTCAAACCTGCCCCAAATTAGCTGTGGAAATCAGCATGGCGAAAGTCCCCCATGGGCTCATGTGTTCCCACCCTTGGTCCAAGTTGGTGGTGCTGTTTTGGGAGCTTATGGAGCCTTTAAGAGGTGGAGTCGGCTTGAGGAAGTGCATCACTGGGGGTAGATCTTGGGGGTTTACATTTCACTACTTATATCCATCTCTCTACTTGTGGATGAATGTGACCTCCATGCTTCTGATCGTCAGACTGGCTGATTGTGTTCCTGCTCCTTTCCCCCAATGACCCATATCCCGTCTGGAACGGCAAACTCAAAAAAAACCCTTTCCCTCTAAATTGCTTTTAGTTATGGTATTGACAATAACAGAAAATTGGTTAATGCCTAACCCATGTTACATTCTAGATCATAAAAGAAATAGATCTGCATATTTTGTGGCATGACTTCTTATTTCTGTCCTCAGTTGAAAACAGTTTTAATTAATTAGAGAAATTGTCCACTCCTCTAGGGTCCTAAACATTGAGTTTTATGTCTAAGTTAATATTTATTTGCATCAATTTTGCTTGTTTAGTTTTCAAAATATCTAATTTCATTTTGGGGGTGGGGCAGGAAAAATGCTTAATTCAAAGTCTCCTTGAACTTTAAAACTTTCATTTGCCTAACACTGGAACATTTAATAACTCAGATTTGAATTTAGTGTCTCTAAGTTCATTTTTCTGTGGAAGATTTTTAAGTTAAATAAATATATTGCCACAAATTAGTTTTTATTTTGATTAAACTTGTCAGTACATAAACATTAATAGTATCAGGTCATTCCCAATAGGTACTGTAATCAAATAATGAATATGCTTTAGAAAACCATGGCTTTTTAGCACGTTATCTAAAAATAAATCCCCTTAAAGGCAATGTTCAGTGATGTTTTGACAACTGAAGTAAGAAACAATGTTATATTCCAAAATATATGTAACAAAAGATCTGTGCAACATTTTCTATTTGAATTACAGTTAAAAATTACTTTTTTCATGTAACATTTCATGATTCCATAAATGGACATTGAGTGTTCTCTTAACCATGGAGTAGTAATGGTAGAGCAACTGCACCAAGTCTACCAAGGTTTTTCCCAAGTTAGAGTTGACACAATTAAAAGTACCATTTAAGCATCATGGACTGAAAATGTCAAAAATTATACTCAAAGATATTTCTAAGATGAGTAAAAATTTTAAATGTAGCTTAATAAAAATAAATTTTATCTTCACATCTGCAGAGCTATCAAGACCATGATGCCTAAATGATTCTTTTGTTGCATTTCTTTGGTCAATATTTTGACACCTATTTTAAGTTCCCACTGAACTTAAGTAGCTGTGTCAAAGAAACCAAGACATCTCCTTTGATTAAAATTTGGCAAATATGTTCTTCCTTTTCCATTTCTGCACATTTTTCTGTGCTAGCTTCTCTGGCTGGACTATTTTTTCTGCCTCAGATTGTCACATATTTTAATCATACTTCAAGACATAGCTTCCATGTGACCTCCTGCGTGAATTCTTTTATTTCAGCATCCAGGACAGCATTGTCCCCACTACACTATGTAGTGTCTTCTGTTCTGTCTCTCAACCTAAATGGGCCCCAGCTCCTGTAAACCCTCACATACTGAGTTTGGCAAATGCGTATCAATCAGTACTGAAAAGTAGCCATGTAAAAAGCTAAAGATGGAAGGGTTGTGAGGTGTCCTGAGAATACAGTGTATTTACTCACACAGACACTGGCCCTTCTTGTAATTTTTGTTTTCTTTTGTTTCTCTGTCACAGAGAAGCTCAGAATTACGTCTAAGCTTCATGTCTGCAAAAGGACAGAGGAGTTTCTGAACATCTGAAAAATTGGGAAATGATTCAGTCTTCACATTTTTATCTTTTCCCCCATCCTTGGTCTCCCTTTGGTCCAACTGTTTTCATTTGTTTTTCTGGAGAGCAATATTCTTCCAGCTTCTCTATATGTCACCTTAAAACCCCTTAAGGTTAAGTAAAATATAAGTAAAACAAGAGGAACTTTGTGAAGACAGTTAAGTTTATTTGGAGGATGAAGTTTTAGGTCTGCAGTGCAGAAGAAAATAAGAATCATGAAAATATGTTTCTAGTCTATATTTTCAAAGTGAAGAGAAATTAATCCTAATAACTTATAAACTAAGTTCATACATATAATTTAATATAATTTAAAATTAATATATGCATGTCAGTCATGTGTGCATTCTTCAAGATTAAGTGAAAGGTTCTGTCTGAATATGACAAATAGGAATGCCACAGGACACTGGAATCCTCCTCTGGCCTCTCTAGGTACATTGGTGCACATATCTACACATATGTATATGCATGCACCACACAACCCCCACACACTGCACATGTATACCAAAACCATCATACACGCACATCATACATACTAAACTCATCCTTGTACATACATACACCATTTACATCAAATTGCACACAATCATAGACAAAGGCTGCATATATGTGCTCAAACACCCCAGACACAGACACACACACATACTCTTAAACGCACACAGTTACACACACAGTCATACACACAAGCACACAAACAAATGTTCACACAGAAACATACACATACAAGTGTTCACACAGAAATACACACACATGTTCACACAGAAACATACACATATAAAGCCTGAATCACTTTGCTTTGAACAATTGATGCTTAAAAATGCTACATAATCTATATGAACCATACATATAATAATGAAAAGTAACAGACTTATACTGTGATGTAACAGATAACAATCAAATCATTGACCAGGAATTTTTTTGATTGAAGTATAAAGAGCCTGTTATGATGAATTTTAAGCTTAAATGACTCTATAAGCCAAGGAATGTGGGTTTATAACCCATTTAATTTTGTCTATCAGGTCACACTTGTATTTAGATACATGCTCTGGATAACATAGATATAGAAGTGTAGTCCCCATTTCAAAAATAAATCTGAAAATTCTTATAAACTTTCACTAAAGGGAAAAGATGGTGTCTCCATCCTAGTGAGAATGGCATTCTTTTGGGCTGTCAAGATATGTATCATGTCTGTAAATGCCCCTTGTATGCTACCTCTTGGTAGAGCTATGACAGTTTCTCTGGTAAACTTCTCTGGCACCCTCCTGTCTTTAAGCTGAGTATCCTAGAGTCCACCTTGCTTGAAGAGCTTGGGTGGAGGAATGATATGTGGGAGAGAGAGCGCTTCTCTGAATCCAACCTGTTTTCACTTTAGCAAAGTTCAAGCAAACGTTCAAGCAAAGTGGCTTCATAACAGCAGCAGAACCTGAGCTGGCACTTTCAAGTCGATATTGCCAAGTACTGGGCAAAACAAACAAACCTCCTTATTCTTGTGTCTCTCTTTTCAGTGATTTGCCTCTGCAACATGAGGTAGCTGCATACAGTGTGGGTCCCTTACTCCATCATACATCAAACCTGGGGCATTGGTGCACACATGTCCTCCCAGTGCATAGAAGGTAGATGTAGTAGCATCAGCATTCAATATCATTCTCAATTCCGTATACATTTGAGAACAGCCTGGGCTTTACTACACTGTCTCAAAGGAAAACAATAATAGAACTTTTATTCCTTTTTGTTGTTTTCAATTCTACTATCACAATGCAATTTCTTCTCTTTTATTTCGTAAGTGTTCCTAAGATAATCTATTACCCTAACATACACCCTTCTCCCTCCTTTCCAACACTGTCTTTGTAGTTGACAAACAGTGGAATATTACTTTTATCCAAATCCTCTGCATAGCCTGGTCAACTCTTCACTGAATGAGATGAGACGAGGTGAGCTATTTTTATCATAAAGTCATAGGAGTTTTTCTCTTGGGATCTGGAGAAGTTCACCTCCTTGTTTCTGCTACAAGTATTATAAAGTAGAGAGGGTGAATATCTCAAAGTAGAAGAAGGTATGAGTGCTTCTACATACAACGGGTAGTTTAGTCTTCTTCATCACAGAAACATATGAGGATCTTTTTGGAACAATGCAGCCAAGATCACATGGCCATACTCAGACACTGTGACAGCTTAAGACATTACACTTTCTTTTTTTTTTTAGTTTATTTAACTTTAATTTATGTGCATTGGTATGAAGGTATCAGATCCCCGGGAACTGGAACTTCAGAAAGTTGTGAGCTGCCATGTGGGTGCTGGGAATTGAACCCGGGTCCTCTGGAATAGCAGTCAGTGCTCTTAACCACTGAGCCATCTCTCCAGCCCCAAGACATTACACTTTCTCCAGGGCAGAAATGCAGTCACATGACCACCAGCAGAACATTGATCTGCAAATTAAAACTTTACCCAGGGACACTGGGCCCAGTAAGTATCTCCCATTTTTCTAATGGAAACATGTATAAATTTTTGAATACTGATATAAACAAAGGAATTATTCATTACATTTTTGTTTTCTATGGAAATTAATGTTTGAGATCTTTATTCATATGATGGAGGGGATAGTCTCTCAGTGTATTTTCTTTACAAAGTCTCAGCACATGCTTTTAAAATATCGCTCAGTAGACATTTCTTTAAACAATAGTAGGCAGGAGATGAGAATTCTATTAAGGGAATAATGGCATTTTAATTTGTTATAATTATGTATCACTCCTGTTTTAAACCAGCCCATCTTTATAAATGAATTCAAAACTACAAATCTGAAATCGGAAGGCGTTTGGACGGAGTCATTCACACACTGAAATCTTTGAGTTTTGGTTTGACACCTGTGGAGAAGTAAGTGCAGTTAAGTACCACTTAGGGTAGTTATCTTCTGAGTCACAGGTGTTCAAGCTTCACCAGTATCTTCTTCAACTTTTGACACTGCCATGTTGGTAGGTAATGCCCGTGACCACGGGTTGAACAAACAAGAGAATTCACATATCCAGTATGAGACAGACACATTGGCAGTGGAAGAGAAAGGATTTTTCAGGAACACAAGTTAACATGGTACCCCCACTAAAGGAACCCAGCAGCAAATGGGAGACACCTGGGTATTGAGAGTGGCGTTTTCTTATGCAGAAAAACCTACAAGGAAAGAAGAATGTTAAAAGTTTCTTGACGATGTTTGACGATTTCTTTCCTGTCTTCCTTCTTAGCTTAAAGTTTATTTTGGTGGTTGGGACGTCCCAGTGATTGATCAGCACTCAGAAGCGCGAGTGTTCAGGTGCATTTATGATCCTCCCTCTTGGAGAAACGAGGTATTTTTATGAGGAACAATGGAAACATTCTGTCTATAATTTCCTCAGAAATTTATGGCCTCTCACAAAGACTGAATGTAACAGGTACAAACCCCAGCTAGTGCAGACAAAGACACTCAGGGATCATGGCTTCACCAGGGTGTTCCACTCAATTCTTCTCTTCTAGGGATTTCTGATTTCTTAGAATAAAATGAGTTTCCCCATACTTTGTGTTTTCTGAGCTCTTTAATAAAGTCTTGATTGTAGTACTTGTAGTACCTAGCCAAATTTATTGGTCATCACAAAAATAACCAAATAGACTGTTAAGCTAGTAATACAAAGCCTGGGAGACAACTATTTTCTAGAGACAACAGCTTTGTAAACATTTGTGCTTCTGTGAAGTTGAAATATCAGTTCTGTGCATCATTCATACTTGCAATTTGGGGGCTGATAACTTTTCTTTTTCTCTAAGATTGTCATGACTCCAGGAGATGTGTGGACAATTGTTTCATTTGTACATTTGTTTGTTTGTTGTTTTCATCATGTGGGAACTCAGGTAAAGCTAGAATGTGATCATATCACATTCCTATATAAGAAGGCAGCCATTAATACCAACTTGCAGCAGTATACACCATCAGGGACTGACAGAGGTGTGTGCCATTTAAGAAGTTCAAATGTGGGAATTGGATCTTGAGCTGTTACTTAACTTCTTTTTGGATTTTTTTTAAAGAGGAGAAGTGGACTATCAGATATGATCCATCCATTTTATTTTGTTTGTTTTACAGAGTTTGTGTTCTTTACGATCATTTTGATACACTATCTTCTCAACTAACTCTTCACCTGCCCTAAAGTAATTATTGGTTGGTTTATTGTTGGGTCCTTACAAACACAGGAAAGAAAGTTGTCATTAAAAATCCAGTCACACTCAAAAGATTTTGAGTTCTCTGAATGAAGAAATAATACCATGTGCTTGACACTGCACGTTATAATTTAACACCTCAGTGATTTTAATGTAACGAATGGCAGATGTGTAATTTCTACTTTCAACTTCAGTAAGAGATGGGATTTCCTCTGCCAGTTAGAATTTGCATTTATGTCTGTTGTCTCCAGGAAAGCAGTTCTAATACAGGAGGCATGCCAGTCATCAAAATATTCCAATTTATATATGATCAACTGCATAATTTTGTTCTATTTAGGGTGTTTATTTTCTTGGTCAATGTCAAATTGTCATCTAAAGCTCCAAAGACATTCTCCTTATTGTTGATTGAGAGGATTTATTTCAATAAACAGAGCAAGCCACTTTTCTTTTTATTTAAAAATGCTTCACTTTATTTAATAGTTATTGCCCACAAGGAGTAATACTCAAAATGTGGTTCATAAAATCAGCATATTCACATCAGAGAATTTGTGAGAAGTGACAGTTCTCAGAGCCGACCAAAAGTATTGCCTCAGCCATGGCGGAGGTGGACTACAAGGTTGGGGTTTTAATGAGATGTCTGGGTAATTCTGGCCCTATTCTGGGAACAACTTGTGTACGAATACAGTACAGCAAAAATCAGCAGTTCAAGAAGCAGATAATACAACAGGAATAAGATTCCAGGACATCATATTATTATTATCGGCACCATTTTAACCATATAATTTTTTTCTGGATGTTGGTATATGCATTTGTAGTCTGTTGAAATTTTCAAGATGCTTCATCTAATAGCTCTTTCATGAGAACCCTCAATTAAATTCCATGACCAACTCTAATCTCCTATACAACATTAGAACACTCAAGAATTTGAGTGATTTCCCTCCCAAAAGTCACTCAACTGTAGATACTACTTGACATCATTTCTTGGCTATGGATTGTTCATAAAATTTATAATATATCTTGATATTATTAAAATACCCACGCAAAAGAAGTACTAAAAAAAGGTATGGCATAGGGGCATGCAAAATGGCTCAGTGGCTAAGAGCACTGGCTACTTTGGGAGAGAACCCATATTTAGTTCCCAGGACCCACATGATGGCTCACAGCCATTCAAAACTCCAGTAACTTTGGATCAGACACTCTCTTCTGAACTCTGCAGGTACCAGTCATACACATGGTACACCAACATACATGCAGGCAAAACGCAGAACACTAGCACACATAAAATAAATAAATTCAATTTGTTAAAGCACGGTCTGCTGGTTTTGTCTGCATCTATGCTGAGTCTGACTCTGGTCATTGTTCTAGTGAGGCATTCAGAGACAAGACCTCCTTCTGCATCCATGCCTCAAGATCTGTGCGGTGTGAAGCTATCTAATGTAGCCTTCGCAGCCCAGTGCATCTTCGCTTACTGTGATGACGTACTGAACTGTTGTAAAACTAAATTTAAAACTTAAAAAAATTAGCTTTATCTTTCTTGCTTCCTCACATTTAAATTTTGGTCAGAATGTCCCTCTTTTGTTTATTCATGAGGCCATTTTTGGTCCCTCCTCTTGGACCAGTCCAGTTATGAGAAAAATAACCATTGTACCTTTTTAAGTTGGATACTTTTTTTTTAAATCTAGAGATAAAAGTCTATCACCTTGGCCTGCAGTACAGAAGCAGCCTCCCCTCTCTCTGCAATGCCCTTCCCTTTGCTACAGCATAAAGCATTCCTTTGCTGTTAGAAAAGCAGTCATTTTATTCCCCCCGCAAACCCTCTAGAAGCTCATCATTGCATCTGACGAAACAACAGTCTTAAATCTTTCCCACTCAGAGTTTCACCACTATCTAACACCTGCCACTCTGGCAGGCAGTGCTGCAACGATCCTGCTGCAGTGAATTCAGCACGCTCAGTGTGTGTTCACCTCAGGTCCTCTGTCCTGGATGTTTAACCCCTGAAATCTGCATAGTTAATTATGTCATTCTACGGTTCTGTGTTCAGATTCACATCATCAGTAGGCTTTGCTGACTGCCAGATTTTAAAACAGCAACACATCCTCCACAGCACTTAATCCTTGCACCTCTGCCAAATGTGAAGTTTAAAGTACTGATCAATACATGAGCACATGGCGTTTGTTGTACGTGTTATGATTTTTCCTTTTCATTTCATGTTTTATTGTCTATTATTAGATACTAACCTTGTTTGCACCTATTTTCATTATCTCGTTCTACTAGAATCTGCAATGTTATATGTATTTTTGTCATTTAGAATATTTTGGTCACTTAGAATTAGAAGTTGGGGACATGCCAAAACATGCATTACAACAATCAAGTTCTGTAATGAGAGACTTGATAATGCTCACAGCATAGCTGTCCCTTAAGTGGCTTTATAAAATCTATGCATGGTGCATGGATAGGCTTGACTACGCATCTAAACACAACATTACATATCCACAGAGCAGGAGATTGTTGCATTCAGTTGTGGAAGTTGCACACCTCCATCTGGTAAGTACAGAAAACATGGGGAGATGAAAATAGAGCAGCTAGCCTTTGGGAGACGTGAATTACAGAACAGGCAACAGCAGAGCGTATTCAATGCACCTGTGTTCACTGGAAGCTGATGAAAAAGTTAAGCTTTCAGATATACCAATGCTCACGCTGTTTTCATGGCTGAGAACGAATGATGGAATAGGGTTTTGTGTGCAGAGAAAAAAGTGATGAGTTTTGTGGGTTCGCTCCAATTCTATGGTGGAATACGTTTGTATTTGGAACTTACACAGGATCCATGCCGTGAAGCAGAGCTTTTTACTGTTCCATTCTATATTCCTACAATATATAGCAGGCTGTTTTTCATGGTAGGAAGCACTTACCCCATAGATAAGTAAGCAGCCCATTGGTGTGCACCTTTCTTACTTAGCTTTAAGTTCTTTTCCGCTTCGCTCTGTGAAGTTTGCTACTATCTGTCTCTCTTCCCACCAAAGCAGTTCTCACTCTAGTGAGCAGGCTCATGTTCACCCTTGCAGGGTACACACCCACACTGTGGGCTCTCAGTTTTCCTCAGTCATTGTTTTAGCTTTGGTACAGTTATGCAGTGTGGGTGTGCACCCTGCAAGGGTGAACATGAGCCTGCTCATTGCAAGTACGGGAAGAAACTTCCACAACTCTCACACCATTGGGGATTTCCTTTATAAAACGGTGTGCGAGCAGGCTATCTTGTTGAGAATCTGTGTTTCCTAATATTCTATGAACATAAATCAATGAGCATTGATTGAACTGGTTTTTGAGAAACACGCACCACATTCAACATGGCTCATTTGTGTGATTGCTGGTAAACTATATGGAAAACAAGAAGTCAAATTCATTTCAATTAATGGTGGATAGAAACAGAACATGAATGCTGGTTTCTTTCAAAGGGATCAGAGCCCATACATGTGAACAGAGAAAGATAACAGAAAAAGATATTTATATTTTCCCTCTTCTAGAGACATAGATATATTCAATAATATTGTCAAAGATCATAGTATGGACCAGTAATGTTAAGTATTCATTCAAATGTTCATATTAATGATATAAAACATAGATAACAGCACAATGCCTCACTGAGTGGTGGTGGTGGTTATAGGTTAACTACTGTTTGTGAATGGGTTTGAGATATACATTTTCTGAGTTATCCTTAAGCATAATTACCATGACCAAAATTTAATAGGAATGGTTTTACTTGCGTACTTGATTAAGTAGTACAGAAAATTTATCTCCCCCACCCAAATCCTATGAAGTTAGAACATTGTAAACAATGAAATGCAACATGTGGAATCATAGAAATCAGAAAAGCGATCATGTTATCTTTGGCGGAATATTTCTACAATTTTATCATCTACTTGGTGTGTTGTAGTCAGACTTTCTTTGGATCTCCAGCTCCTAAATAAGACCATGGAGACTCTTATTAAGTAAGAAAGCTTGCCTATAGCTGAGTAGCTTAGGCTTGTTCCCAACTAGTTCTTCAAACTTAAATGAACCCATTTCTATTAACTACAGTTCTGCCACGTGGCTCGTTATCTCTCCTCCACACTGCATGTCCTGCTTCCCCAAGTCTCACTGGTGCAATTCCTCCTCTCAGATTCCTCTCCTAAGTTGTTCTTTCTCCCAGGAAGACCTGACTATCCTCTCCGGCCTAGCTATTGCTTATTTGGCTTTTTATTAAACCAATCCGAATGTGCCTTAGGTAGACAAGTTACAACATACATATCTTCACCGTGCACAAAAGATTATCCCACATCAGCATGTCGTTTTCAGCACTTCAAGTCAGTGCTGCCTTTAGGGTTGTCACACGTAGGCAAAAGACCCTAGTTTGCAATCATTGCTATTAATATTGGCAATAGTTTCTGTTATTGGATGAAGAACGTGCGTTTTTCAGTTAGCCCAGTGATTTTACGTGTGCTACCACACTGGTCTTCACTGGCTTGTGATCTGATTACGGACAGCTTCACTACATCACCAATAAGATTTTCATGGTGCTCAGAGAGGTGACTTGACCCTGCGGATAGGCAGGTGAAATGGGAGTACAGCCTACAGCCTCGGTCTGGCCGCCACCAGTTCTACGGATTTCATGTAGTCAGGCTGGAGGGTACGGTAAAGCCTCCCTGTTAGGTTAGCAGTTTTCATCTCTCTCTTTGTTTCATTGAGTGATTTATTGTACCTTAAAAACTCAGAGGACCCCCTTGCCTGTTGTTGTAAGCAATAAGGTAGGACAGTAAACCTATGTAGTCATCTTGCTAGGAGCCAGCTCATAGCTCAACTCCAGAGAGTCTAATGCACCGTGGCAGCTAGGAGGGAAGAAGGCTACTTGGGCATCCTGACAGAAACTAGTTTAGCGTTGAGTACCAGCTGCCTGGGTGAGAAATAACACACAAGCCACACCTAGAAGCTACTGTGTGGGGTCCCGAATGGGAAACTGAGGTACTTGAAGTTGTCTTTACCTGGGTATAGAATCAAAGTGAAGGACTTGAGGGGGAGGGCAGGATGGTCTTTTTCTCTACACTTCACCCATCTGAATTCTTCAAGGTAACAAGGGCTTTTTCCTATATCTTTTTTATTTCTTTAGTCAATTAGAAGTCTTCTTTCTTTTGCCGCAGGAGATAGGAAAGTTGCTTATATAACCCACCTGTTACCTGATGGTATAAGCTGCATATGTCCCCAGACATACATTTTACCCAATGAAACAGGAGCCCTGGGTAAACACCACTCTGCCTGCTGGTCCAGTGTGATGATGTTACCTAAGGGTACACAGCAAGATGCTGAAGAGTCTCAGGAAGACAGAGGTGCTATTGGCCTTGTGCACATGAACAACAGTTCAATATCTGTGCCTGCTTATTGTTCTCTTGACAAAAGCAAGTGAAACCAGCCTAGATGTCAAAGTGAAGGCGGACCCGGATAGTATTTCTTTCTCTTTGTTAGTCCCAAGTGTCCATATTTGTGACTTTTTAACTCCTCTTAACTTCCACACATTTATAAACTGACTTTTACAGGACTTATGTGCAGAGATGGCTCAATGTTTTGAGCATGAATTAGCTTCTCTGTAAATAATCATTTGATATATTTCACTTGCTTTTAGTTTTGTCCATTACTTCTATGAAAGTCTAGCTAACATTGAGAGGATTTAATTCGGGTCATTGCATCTGCTCCCAAGGAGCATGGGTTTTCTGACAACATGATTAGTGAGACTTCTGAAAACAAGCTTTAGGAACCATGATGGAATGGGTCTCCACAAAGATATTCTTAAGAGCTTCCTCTTCATATTTGACCCTGTTGAAAACAGTTATGGTATCCAGGAGATAACTACATGTTTTTCTTTGGGTTCACCTTCCTATTTAGCTTCTCTAGGAT
>LOEQ01002088.1:125971-141798 GCA_001685075.1 Bramus lutescens | reverse complement strand
GGAGGGGGAGGGGGAGGGAGAGGAAAATGGGAGGAGGGGAGGAGGTGGAAATTTAATAATAATAATAAGAAGAAGAAGAATAAGAAGAAGAATAAAGATACTGGAATAAAAGAAAGAAAAGAGTTATGGTATCCTGAGCGTAGCATTCTGTTGGCTCATTTTCTTACATGGAACAAGTATTTCTCCTTGAACAAATAAAATTCCAGCAATAAAACAAATACAGGAATCTTGGTAATTTTGTTAAAATAAAATTCTAGAGTTCATTATCCTGAAAGTATGTATGTGCATTTGCACATTTAAACGGGGAGGCAGGAGAAATGAGGCTTCAAAGCCGGTGGGCCCTGAAGTAAAAGACTCTGTGGTGGACTATATAAAACAGCATTAAGGATTTGAATACTTGCCTACATGACTCACAATTTGAAATTCCGTTTGTATTGTGAAGAATCACCTATGTATGAGTAATGCATTTTGCCCATTGCTTCTATTTATTGGTGAATTTCTTGGTCACCCTTTTCTTCCCTGAAACAGATGAAAACCTATACTAAGTACTGTCGTTACGTGGGTCAAATTATGTCAGTTCTGATCCAAGAGGGAAACTGGTTTGCAGACAGTATTCCAGCCAGCAAAGCCTGCACCCAGTCCCCAGCCCCACCCCATCCCTTTGAATTCCCCTCTGGTTCTCCCCCGTTCCCTTGGCTGTAAAGAAATCTTGCCATTGAAAACTCATTGTCTCTGCTTTCATTAGCTGTGCCTCACTGTTTTGTATCCACTCAGTAAAAAACAATGACAAAATCTAATCAAAAGAGTATTAAAGGGAAATCGTTGTCCTCTTCTCTATAAAATGTAAAACAATTGCTCCTGAGTTGTGCAGTGATTTATGGTATATCTAAGTGAGTGGGCGCAGCGGAAGAAAGATGTGTAAGGGTGATAAATATTCATGAGTGTAGTTAACACTAAAGCATTTCTTCTCTGCTATGAACCCCACTTTTCTTATTTTCCCCTGCTACAGTGGGAGACATATTAAAATATTAATTTTCCGCTTTGCTGGAATGATTTCAGAGTTGAGCGCCATTAAGATTCTGAAAGTAAATATGAGAACTCAGGGATTGCTCACTCTAATACTCCTCCGTGCTTCTTAAAACTATTTATTTGCCTTTTTAAAGGGAGCCATTTCAAAAGTTCTGATTGCTCGGTGAGATGTATACCCAGGCCAGAGTAAGCATCAAAGTCCTGTGAGAGAGTGGGCCACTTGGCAGGCAGCAGCAGCTTACAAATCAAAGGCAGTGTTCTGCAGGCAGTGTGTGGTGCGCTATACAGCCTAGAGAGAGTCTCTGCTAAGTTAGTGCACGCTTCTGTGAGAGACACTAAGTGCTGGAAACGGCCACACAGGTCATGGCTGTGTGGGGGAAGCAATTGCTTAGGCTTAGCAGGAGATGGATACACAGAAATTATAGGGTTAACTGCTCTGAAGAGGCTTGTGAGTCATAAACTGTGAATTTGACGGAGGGTGTGAGAGAGACACAGAACAGTCCTCTGTTGTTCTTTTATTTTGATTTTTTTTCACTTTTAAACCTGACTTAATGACTTTCAAATTTAATTACACATGGAATCAATTGTTTGAGCCTGCATCCACAGAATTATAGACCACTGCATTTTACTATTTTAATTGCACACACACATAAATGCACATATTTTACTTTCTTCTAATCTACACAACAACCGTCCCTTTCCTCACCCCACCCCCTTTCTGCTCCCTGCAAACAATTCCCCTTCTGCTTTCTGGCTGTATATTTTCTGCCAACTTCTCTTGTCCCTCCTTTGAGCCTGAACTCTTCCTTCCTTGCATACTTTTTATATATCTGCTCTCTACTTTTCATGAGCACAGATATATGTACAAATGCAATCTGCACTTTGTATCTTTATGCCATGTCAGTGTATTGTGAACTTGTCTTTATGAGATGTCCGTGTGCGTGTGGACTTGTATTTATGAGATGTCCATGTACGTGTGGACTTGTATTTATGAGACGCCCTTGTGCGTGTGGATTTGTCTTTGGAACTACCTGTGTGCTTCTTATGCTTTTTTTTTCCTATTCCTTTCTTTAAAATTTGTTTTGTTTTTAGGTGTCTATTTTCTGGTGAGAGAGAGCAAGAAAGAGTGTGGATTTGGGTGGGTAAGGAAGTGGGGAGGATCTGAGAGGATTTAGGGGAGGGGAAACTATAATCACAATATGTTTATTATATTGGAAAATATATTTTCAATAAGAAGCAAAATAAAAAAAAATTTAAATATCCTGCTTTGGTGGCAGCCCTTGGAACCCAAGTCACCATAGAATATTTATCCACCACAGACCGTTGAAATACCTTCTGCTCAGGAGGAAACTGCTAAGTTCTGAACTAGGTCTGGCTTTAGTGAAATTTTGTTTGTAATAACAAATAAAGCTTGCCAGAAGATGAGAGTGCAGAGCTAATCCACAAGTTAGCCATAGAAACCAGGGAATGGTGGCTCACACCTTTAATCCCAGCACTAGGGAGGTGGAGACAGCATCGATGTGACTGGACAGAGAGAGGAATATAAGTCAGGAGGAGACAGGAGTTCAGATGCAGTCTGAGGATGCAGTCTGGAGATGTAGTCTGAGGATTTGTAGAGACAGGATGGCTCCTTTTGTGAGAGCATTGGGAGAGGTCAAGGTCTCCTTAGTGGCTTTCCTCTGTGTATCAACCAAACTTCCATCCAACTGAAAATATGCAGCAAAAACTTTCACATGGTCATTCTAAAGCAGGTTCAGAGATCATAAGCTATCAATTTTCACATCTAGTTTGTAAGACAGGCCCAGTAGATGTAATTTAATATTATACATGGAGCCTAGACTTTATACAGTGGACTAGATAGGTTTTGTAAATGCAACTGGGACCAAAGGATCAGAAACCCAACAACCTACACAGTAGTCTTTTGGTGAGTTGATCTGTGGGAACAAGTGTATAAGGAGCTTTGCAGGGAAAGGCAAGCCCAACTTTGCTTTGGTCAGCATCTGGGAAGTCCTCATAGCAGCCATTTGGGGCTTCCTCTGCTAGAATTTCCAAAACACTGGAGATAAAAAGGAATTCTCCATGGAAGAGATTCCTGGAAGACTTACTAGGGAGGGAACATGGAAGACAACCCAGTAACAGAAAACCACAAGAGCTCAATGCATGTTTTCCAGGGGAGGAAGGCAGAAAGACAACAAGTTACAGAGGTGGGAACAGGGAGAGAGGGAACGAAGGGTGCATGCAGACTGTGGTGCCTCATGCCTGTAATCCCAGCTTCTGAGAGCGTGAGGCAGGAGGGGGTGTGAAGTTCAAGAGAGAAGATGCTGTGGAATGAGTAAGCCCTGTCCCCTGCTGCGCCCCAGGACCCAACAGAGCAGAAATCTACACCTAATGTGTAGAAGTCCTTCTGTATTTGTGATGCTTTATTGGTTGACGAATAAAGCTGCTTTGGAAATGGTTTAGCAGAATGAAATCAGGCAGGAAATCTGAACAAAGATAAAGACAGAGACTGAGCGAAGTCAGGGAGATGCCTTGTAGCTGCCAAAGGAGAGGGACATGACATGCAGGAACTTTAGGAACCTTACTGGTAGGTCACAGCCTAGCGGCAATACACGGATGAATAGAAATGGGTTAGTCTAAGACGTAAGAGCTAGTTAGGGATATTGACCAAACAGTGTTGGAGTTAATATAGTTTCTGTGGGATTATTCAGCTCTGAGTGCCGGGACACAAACAAGTGGTCCCCTACTGTGTATACCATTTTATCATAGTGGCCAAGCTTAATTGTAGGAAGCTCTGTAACGAGTTAACTAATTAAGCTGTGTCCAGGCAACTGCCTTTACCTGTCAGCACTGCTTTCTGCCAGTGTTGTGGGAGGCAGGTCCTGGTGTCCCCTCTGGTTCTGTGGGTGCCTGATTCTTAAATTTGTTTTCTTCTGTTTCAACTTTTATGTATGCCACTACTCAAATGAGCTATAATAAATTGTTCTAAAGAATTTTCTACTTAGCAATGCATTAAGGAATTAACAATCATTAAGTAAATAACAAATAGCTGCTATTATTGCAATATAAACTCATAACCAAATTTGCCCATCTTTTCCTAGTTACTGATATCTCTTGTTAATGAATATTCTAGAGAACCAGAGAAACACCCAACTGCCTGCCTCAAGTTCAGCTGTATAAAAATAGCGTTTTCATGTACCATCCTGCCATACAGTGAAAAAATGTAATTAAACTTTCTGTTAAATGGTTTATTAATACTGTGAAAAAAAGTTCCTGTATTATTAAAATAACCAGTACTTTGGGAGATCACTACAAAAAACTTTAAATACTGATTTTGAACAGAATATGAGAGAGTGAAAAGATGCAGGAAACATTACAGAATCTTATATTTTGAATCTGAAAATTTTTAGAAATATGTTGAAACTCTTACCTTAGCAAAATGAATTAAGCCTCATGAAGTGTGCTATAGTTTTCTCTGTAAGAATGAAACTAAAGACCCTAGTGACTGATGTTCCAGTCCTCTGTCCCAACAAAACACCTTCACTTGACATCAAGTTTTGAACTTATGTCCTATTTTTCATTATTATTTATAATGACAAAATATTTTACAATTACGGTTATTTATATAATTGTGTGTAGTTTCACTTTGATGCCTCTCAACATAGTAGCTCTGTGGCATCTTTTATGAAAGAATTCTGTAAAATCACAGTGATCCAAGACTGTCAGTGTTAGATATGACTGCCCCAGATGCCAGAGTAGGATTAACAGAGAATGTCCATCTAAGTATCACCCTGGTGTTTGGGGCAGGGAATGTGTACAGACTCATCTTTGTTGTGAGTGTTCCCTTGAGATTATTATCTTTCTTTAATATTTTTCATCTTTCTAAGCTTCACACAACATACGTTTTCGTCTTTATTTCCAGTTCTCTCACTGTTATATACAAAGCATTACCAGGTGAAGTTTAGTTTCTCTTGGAATTTAATTTCCTACCTGAGTAGTTGTTGACCCTAAGGACAAAGTGATTTGGTCAGACTGGATAGTCTTCACCATTAAAAGTTTTTTTAAAAAATGAATGTAAACGATTTATTTATTTCCTGCTGGTGATTCATCCAGTAGGATGGCTCAGTAGATAACAATGCTTGCCACCAGACCTGATCCTTGACTGAGATTTCTGTCCCACCTGGTCCTGAAGCCATTCCTCTCAAAGAAACACACAGAGGCTTAAATTAATTATAAACTGATTTGTCTATAGCTCAGGCTTCTTAACTCTTACATCTTAAATTATCCCATAATTCTTGTCTGTGTTAGCCACGTGGCTTGGCACATTTTATCAGGGTGGCATTCTCATCATGCCTTCTCTGTGTCTGGGTGATGACTGCAGACTGAGTCTTTTGTCTTCCCAGAATTCTCCTGTTCTCATTGCCCCACCTCTACTTCCTGTCTGGTCGCCCCGCCTATACTTTCTTCCTGGCTACTGGCCAATCAGCATTTTATTAGAACAATACAAGTAACAAGGTACAAGACCATTGTCCCACAGCACCTGATGATCTGAGTTTGGTTATTGGGGCAATCATGGTGAAAGAAGAGAACCAAAACTCACACATGAGTTCTGTCTTCCACACATGAACTGTAGCAATCATTTGTGAGCACATGTATGAACACACACATAAACAAATGTACATATATGTGCATGCACGTACATGATAGATAAATTCCACAATAAAAATAATTTTAAAATAATGTAGAGATTCAAGGCTATTTGTTGGTGGATTTAGGGGAATGGGGTATAGAGCATCATTAATCATATTTTGTCTTTTAAAACTATATAATTTAACTAGTCACCTACATTTAGTAAACCCTGTTTGGTAGCCAAAAGCACTTCTTTAGCAACAAATTTTAAAATTAATAACAAGTTTGATTTTATAAAATGTTAACATTTTTAGAACATCCACAGTACAAGTTATTATCTAGGTTTGAAGAAATTAGGTCCATTCACAACATCCTCAGAAAACTGACTGAGTACTGACGTTTGACAAACTTGGATTAATCAGTACTAAAACATTTTGCAAAAATCATGTTGAAACAGAAGTATCTAGAAGGAACTCATATACTCAGGTCAAAGGAAACAAAGCTTCTCATTCTGGCTGTGGTCGTATTACTGAGATATATTTGGTCATAAATGCTTGGCTGTCAGCAGAGATTGTATTTCCAGTGTACACAAGAGGCTTTTTCTGAGCTAAAAATCCTATCATCTTATGTAATAAGGGTCCTCTATGAATTTTATGGCTGATTAAGATGTATTTATGTGACTTATATGATTGCATTAAAACCATTTTATGTAGTGATGGCTTGAGCATTTTAAAGGAGAAATTCCTCAACAATTAGTTTATCGAAAGAGGTGTGCAGCCATAAGTTTTAGCTTCCAATGTGTTGGGTTCCTATTGCTGTTTGCCATTAAAAAGCCATTTTCTTTCTATGATTCTGTGGCTCCTAATAGACAGATATTGAGATATTTATCTACCTGGCAATTTCAGGAATGTGTGTCTGTCTTAGTCGGCACAATCCCAACATAAAATTATTAGAAAGGAAGGAAAGGAAAAGAACAGATGCCCAGGAAAGCAGCTGTGGGGTACAAAATGGGATGTTTTCTGTGTCCTCTGCTTTTTTGCTTACTTCAGGTGTTCCTTTCACATGGTGATATTTCTTACAAATAACCACATAGTTCCTTCACTTGTGTACAAGATTGTTTTCTGAAAGGCACCTCTCATCTCTGCTTGTGACAGGGCAATAGAATAAGAATGAAAGAAAAATTATGTGAATGCAAGATTTCAGAGAATTGAAAGACTGTCGCTGTCTTCACAAGCTTCCTAGGCAGATGAATGCTTCTGCGAGTGAACGGAAGCTTGAATGAGTCAGTGGCATGTCTTCGGGGGCTCTCTCCTGCATTAAACTGCAAGTCTTGGAGGTTGAGGCCATGGAAAGGGGAGTGTTCTTGACTGTGATTGTGGTCCCTGCTACTATGGGGAAATTTTAATCGTGTCATTAGCAGAGCAGTAAAACTGCTTAGCTCACACGACAGTCAGATTTTAAGATAGCGCAAATGTAAAGTACCCATGAGAGAATAACTTAAAAGAAGGGAGTTTTTGTCTTTAATTTTCCAGAGTTCTGTGGGTTCTGCCCATGGTTTTCTGGGCCTGTGACGGGGTATGTGGAGAGTGTTCTTCACCTCATGAAGATGGGGTTGAAAGAACAGCAGGAAACGGTGGACACTAATGCATCCTTAATGGGGAAAATGAACAAACATCTGTTCACCATAGAAAGCCTTTGTGGGAGACCAAAGAAACTATCATCCAGACCTAGTGTCCGGGTCCAGAGTTCACGGAAGTCCCTTACAAGAGGGAATGACACAATGCCAGCCATATCACCCAAGTCCTTCTGCAGTGTAGCAAGGAGTCACCTGCCTGCATTCCCAGAGCTTCAGGCCCATCTTTTGAACAACCCTATCAACAACTTGAGCTTCCTCTCTCCGGTAATTATTCTCTGATTTTATCATCTTGTGGAAGGGGCTGGTGAGTGCCTTAAGTCTGTCAGCCCTGGAATGCTTGTGTGCTCTATGGAGCGTCTCCATGCCTCTATCTCAGTCCATAGAGATCTGAGAGCCCCCCTCTTCCCTTCTGCAGGGCACAGGGTGCTTCCAATCCACAGGAGATAATTTACACAGCTCAATCCCTGGTGGCTACAAACTCTCAGTTCTGTGAAAGGTCACACTTCCTCCCAATGTTGTCATGGGCCAGGGATCAAGTGTTTGGTGTTTACTTCCTTTCAGGAACCTTAGCCTGACCTTACAGGATCATTTAGAGGTCTCCAGCGTAGAAACTCATATTTTTTTAATGGGAGATTTAGAATGAAAATATGCCATGTAGAATGTTAAGGTGAAAACAGACGTTAGAATTAAAAGGAAGGTTAAGGTTGAAACCACAAAGCCGGAAACAGTTGGGAGCATAGCTGGTTTGAGATGTCCAAGCTGATCATGTAAGTAGACATGCAGGGCTATGGAAGAACCAAGCAGTCCTTGTGAGTTCTGACTAGCTCCTGAGAAGTCTCCATCTTAGAAGCATGTGCAAGGCAACACTGATCTCCCTTGGTCTTTCATCTAATTTCAGCTTACTAACTTTTCACAGAGTACATGAACCTCCATTAACCTGAGGTATGGCATACCCAGAGAACTGACTAATCTTAAAACAAATTACCTAATCTCTGTCTAGTTTCTGGCATTGGTCCTATAAAAAGTTGATGTGGGATTCCCTTCTGTGTGCTGTGATTAGCATTAATGAATAAAGAAACTGCCTTGGTCTGTTGATAGGGCAGAACTTGGGTAGTCAGGGAAGACAGAACTGAATGCTGGGAGGAAGAAGGGTGGAGTCAGTGCGAGACACCATTGATCTGCTTCCAGAGACAGACGTGCTTTGCAGGTAAGCCACTGCCATGTGGCAATACACAGATTAATAGAAATGGTTTAAATTAAGATGTAAGAGTTAGCCAATAAGAAGCTAGAGCTAATGGGGCAAGCAGTGATTTAATTAACACAGTTTCTGTGTGGTTATTTTGGGTGTAAGCTAGCCAGGTGACCAGGAAGAACAAGGGGGTCCTCCTCCTCCTCCTTCTGTAACAAAAATAAATCCCTAGACTAACATCTGGATGATACCTCTCTAGGGGGTTCCTCTTGTTTTCCCCAACATTCTACAATAGTCTGATTTTTCTTTTCTCAGCCATCCATCAATCATACTCTTCCCCAAAGACATTTTAGACAACAGAGTTAAGCCCATATCTTGGGTTGGTGTCTAGGAACCTCAGTCTCTGAATCAAGCCATCTGGGTTAAGAGAGGTCCTTTTATTCTCAAAGATCTGCATCACAAACACGCAAAAGAATCCCCATGCCCTGAATGATTTACCTCCTAAAATGAAACAAATCTTCCCAAATTATTTTAAATAGTTTATGAAGATATGAATGTAGAAGAAAATCATCAACAGAACGTATATTATGCTTCAAACCATTCCCAAATAGAGGAAACAACTCAGACACTTGGAAAGATTATACTATTACATTTCTTTAAAACAATTATTTCATTCAATTTTTCATTTGGGTTTGTGTGTGCTGATTGCTAGCACCCACATCTAGCTGCTATACCTCTGGGTAAATCGGCTGCAGGGAACTGATATCCTCTCTTGGCCTCTGTGGACACTGACTATGTATAACATATAGAAACACATAAAGACACATAATTAAAAACTTCTAAGTCTTTACAAGTTAAACTTGGAAATATCTGTAAAGAATATTCAAACTCCAAAACTATTGCTCTAATTTTGATGTTCTTGAAGCAGAAAAAAGCCATGTCACTGTGTAGGAAATAACAAACATTTTGGAATTTCATTCATTTCACGTCCCTTTTTCATGCTTTTAAAGTGGAATTTTCTAATCAGAGCTAAGTGGTGTGTCACAGGTGTACATAATATTCTTGGATGAAGGTGTTTAATGAATATGGCATTTATTAAGACACAATTCGTTAAAAGTGTTGTGCACAATTGTATCAATTATTCCCTTGGTTTTTATTTCATGTGAGAATCAGACTAAGGATTATTGCCCGCAAGAAATCCTCTCATTTCTACTCTTTAATTCTATGAGAGAGACCTCGTTTATTCTTGTCTGTTGGGATATTTTCTGTACTTAATCTTTGTGTGACCCTGTGTAGACATTAGAATTTAGAAATGGAGCATTAGGGTTATCATAATAGTACATACTTAAGGGTCTCAATGTGAAAACATTCTAATTTCTCTTTTACTTTGTCCTTTTGGTTCAAAATTTAATTTTTTGACAGAAAACATACATGCACATATGCACACAGACACGTTCAACCACACACATATGTGCACACTTACACACATGCATATTGCAACATGTGGAACTCCTGTGTAAGTGGGAGAATGTCTCCATATAAAAATAAAATTGCCTGGATGACTCAAAGGAACAAGTTAACTGCCTAGGGAATTGACTTGGTTTCCCACTTCACTTGTGTAGAAGGTGTATCAAGTAAAAACTTCAGACAGAAAACATACCACTTAGTAAATGAGAGTTACTAGGGTCTGTCTATGAATATCCAGCTATCAGGTAAATGAGAGGGCATCAGGAGCCTGCCAGTCCACTATGCCAGCAGTGTAATTGTGAGCTGATTAGTAACGAGAGGGAATTCTGCTGATTGAGTAAGGATGATCGTACAAAACAGATTACTTTTGCTAAAATAATTTCATGATTTTAATTTTTATTATACGTTTACTTATTTGTCTTGTGTGTGCATGCCAAAAGAGGTCAGTGGGCAGAGTGGGTTCTCTGCTTCTGTCCCATGGGTGCCAGGGATCAAACTCAGGTCGTCAGACTCATTGGCAAATGCCATCTCATCTGTCCCTGGTTGATCTTTAATACGTACACATGAAATAATGGTCTATCAAAGTCCTCACCCTGATTCCTTCAAGCAGTTTGAATATAGCATGACATTAAAATTGCCCTCTTAAAAAAAAATAATTGAGTGATAAAATCAACGAAATTGTTCTGTATGGTTTCGACCTGGCAGGTTTCAGTGCTGTTAACCAGATAGAACTTCTGGGTCTCTACTCACAGACGTAAGGAAGGAACTGGCGTCCTCCGTGATGATGGAAACAAATGGTCGTACGCACACTGAAGGGTTTGGTAATTATTTTGAAAGCAAGTCTTATCGATCGTTTCATATTAGGAAAATTGATACCAACATGCTCAAATATTTATAAGTTATAGTTAATGATAATAAAATGAAATCAATAATAAAATAATTACGAAGCAGATAGGCACAATTTATATTAATTATCTGAAAAGAAAACGATGGTCCCACAGTTGTTTACCAGGACCGGTTTTAGTTTACTGAGCACATCAGTCGTATCTAGTATTGTCCACTGATCCTTAGAGACCACCCCACAGGACGGAAGGGCAGCAACGGATGCTGAGAAGCAGAGGGTTAGCTGATCACTTATTTCGGGCCTGCCTGATGAGGATTCTTTCTAATGAGTGCATGGCTGTGCCTGTAACACAGCAAGAACTCCCCACCTCACACTCATTTCTCTTCTTATCATTCGGAGATGCTGGGGCTCGACACCTACAGAGTAAACCCTAAACTTTCAAGGAGAGGCTTCAGCACTCTAAAGCTCTACTTTCAAGACACAGATCTCTCAGCCATAAAGTAGTATGTTTCTGTTGTATGAATGTCTAAGTATCAAAGAAACAGCCAAACACACACACACACACACACACATACACACACACACACCACATAGACACATACACATGCACACACACCCCACAAATATACACACATACACATACACACACACCCCCCCCACACACCTTTTTAGCTTTGCTTAAGAAAGAGTAAAAGGGACTGATTTATCCTCTTATTGTGGACAACGGATTAACAACTTACAGTTAGAAAAGAATGCCATTCAGGATACTGGTCACCACTCACTACAGACTATAACTCATATACTAACTATCCCCAAGCTATTAAAACAAAGGAACAACCTCACAGCCTGGCTAACGTAGTCCCTGGAGAAAGACACCCTGCTGTCCATTATGCACAAGAAGTCCAACAAGAGTCACTCAGGTTACTTGGGTTGAGAGAATCAGGTCCTTCAGACACCCAGGCTGTCAGGACTGGCCTGACGCTGTAGCAGAAGAGAGACTGCCACATGGGGTGAAATTGTGGAAGACCTCGAGACATTCTCCTTAAACATCCATAAAGAGATAATGTAATTGGAGAAGTGGATTGCTGGGGGATTCATTTTGGTTTTTAATGGTCTATAGCACAGGTTCAGCAATTGCTTTACAGGAGCATATTTTAGTAGTGGAGAGACTGATCTCTTGTACATATTTAAAGACGTTGGTGTATTAAATTGTGTGAGCTTGTCTATCACCATATGAACCCTCTGTTTAGAGCACTGGTAATTGCCCATGTTTAATCCGTCATCTAGAAGTTTCCATCTCTGTGTTTACTATCTATCTTATCTTGCCTTCCCTCTATTTAAGCCCTTTATCTCTGGGAAGGGTTGCATGCTCCTTGACTAGACCTGCATTGCCTGTATTGCTTTCCTAGCATCTGCAGTTACTAAACAACCACAGGATTCTGGAATCGACATACATGGGGACTGCTTCTAACAGCATCTCTGTCTTCTGTAACCAAGAACGACACATCAGTTAAGTTCACGTTTCCAATCTCTGGTGCTCCTAGCATTCAGTATGTAGATGTGGGATTACCTCATCTGTCTCAAAGAATGACATGCCTGTTCATTGAAGTGAAGTTTAAAGGAGCCACTGAAGATTGTGGGTAATCCATTTGTAATCTTTGTCATATCCTTGCAAAGTTCTTCAATTGTATTGTTATTAGTCGTATAACTGTCTTTTTTCCATAGATAACTTAGTTGTATTTGTGTTGATTAAGAGGATATTGACTGAGAGAAAATGGAGGAGGAATTGTAATCGCAGTTATTTAGGAGACAATGAATAAGGAGTCTGAATAGCCTATTGAAAATATGGAAGATGCTGAAAATATGGGCTTTAAAGGTGTGAATTCAAACACAATTCAGGTGGAAGATAATAAAAGATGTTCAGGAGTTTTTCACCAGGATGATGGCTATAAATGGACTTCAGTAATGTAGTGCAACTTGTACTGGGAGGCACAGAGAAAAGCATGTTGCAAAACCAGTGCCTAGCATTATGAGATCATTATTTATGGATTAAAGCTTATCTTGTATCCGTCTATCTACTCAAGTGAAAGATTTCAACTTTAGCCTAATCTATTTTACTTTTCTCTATCTAGAACAGGTCCTATATTTTCTGGCTTCAGAATCTATAGATGGAAATTCTCACATTAGTCGATGGAAATACTGTGTGTGTGTTGGGGCAGGGCTTCCAACATCTGCTTCCTTAGGACAGGTTAGCAATTTCACTCTGATGGAACCTGCTCAGGATCTTCAGTTGAATCACATATTTGGCCTGCTCTGATATTCAGGACCTTGGTCTCATACTGTTCTCATAGGGGTGGCCAATACAAATGCTGTAGATATTTCCTGTGGTATAGAACACAAACCTAGGTACAATATTCTAAGTGTGTTTTCATATGAACTTGGCCTTTAGTGATGAAATGGTGTGAAGTCATCAGTGCTGAAACATGCAAGCATTCTTGCTTAGACACCCTTAGAAGAAAAAAGTATGACATAAATTCTTTTCTAAAATAATGTTGCATTATTCATAGAGAAATATGCTAAAAGATAGTAAGATTTAGCCATCATTGTGGAGCAAACCTTTTACGTTAGCACTCAGAGGCAGAGGTAGACGAATCTCTTTGAGTTTAAGTGCCATCTGGCTACATAGTGAGTTGTAGACAAACAAGGACTATAAAGCAAGAGCCTGTCTAAAATCATCAGCAAAATAGGAAGACAATAGTTGAAGAGGGGCTCTTCATCTGACATGTGTGCATGCTCAATCACTATTTTTCAAGTATTTGCATTCATTGTAGTTATGGTCTATTTCATAACATTGTCACAGTTTTTAACCCAAAGCCTGATGGAAGAAATAAGAAATTAATAATAATAATACACAAAAGCTGCATGCAGAAGATACAGCCGAACATACTAAATATTCATTTCAGGAGTTCCTGAATTCCTAGCAAACTGCTTGCAAATTAGGTTTGATAATACATAAAAAATGTGAAGCCTTGTAAAGGTCTGTATTCAGAGTTACTAAGGAAGCCGAGGCAGGTGGGTCACAAATGGAAGGCTTATGTTGTCTACAGAGGATGCTGAGGTTGTTTGAGCCGTTCTCTGAACCTTTTTTTTTTTAAGAATTAAAAGTGATGGGGCTGCAGATCAGCAGTAGAATGCTTCTCCTTTTCTCCTTCTTCTTGGCCCCTTTCACAAGTGCATGTCTTCCATATTGCGCAGTCCAGGTTTGCCTCTAAATCATTAAGTAGGCAGGATACCTCGACCCTCTGCTCTGCTGTGTGGTCACAACCCTCCCTGCCTGACTGTTGGGCGATTTCCATTGCCACATCAAGTTCATGAAGCTGCAGAGACAGGAATAAATAAGGACATCACTGCAACCACGTGGAGAGCTTTGTGTCCTCAGATCAACTTAAAATTCTACTTTAATTCTGTAATAAGTTTAAGAAATAAATTATTTAAAACAGTGTGTTTAGGGAGGAATAATTAAGGTCGATATTTTAAGAGTGTGATTGCTAAATGCAGACTTATAGGTGACTATATACTTAGCTTGATGTTGAATATTTATAAGTTATAAATAAAAGCCTGTGGTTTCAAAGGTGCAGGAGAAGTTTTTGCATGTATCTCAATTCTACATGGTACAAGAAGAACTTGGGTCACACTCTGTTTTTCCCAAGTTAGGAATCCAGGCTCTTGAAATCTAACGGAAAGACAACGAAAGAAAGGTAAGTGTTGTCAGGAAATATTTAAAATGCCCTGGTTTAGCATAATGTGTGCGTGTGTCATTTGGCAGAATGAAGGAACACTGTTTCACAATGACTTGTAGAGTGGAACGGGGCTGGTATCACCCGGGAGGTCTGCATGGCTCAGAACGCAGTGTGCTGAGAACAAACACAAAACCAAAGACTGTCCGCCCTGCCCACTGTTATTCGCAGCAAGGTATCTCTGAAAGAGTCGCAATACTGATTTTGCTGTTTCAGACACAGAGTTAATTCTAAGTGTGCCAAGCTAAACACCATTTAAATTAGGAAAACTCTGCTTGTGAACTTTTGCGTTATACTCAAATTTGGTTTCGACCTCAATAGCAAGAAGATTATATTTCTGGACAATTATAGCCTGTAGCATGAAAGCTGAAGGTAACCAATGGTAATCACTTGACTTGGTATTTTAGTATCCAGTATATCATAGGCCTTGTCATATGAAACTGGGGGAAATTTGTGTAGAAATGAATAAATTTATTCTGTAAACTGTATTATTGCACTTTTAATTACATTTATTTGAAAAAAAAGGGGGGGCAAACAACCATGTCAGTGTTTGGGAAGTCTGTTAAATGCATGACTTTAAAATTAGGTCACTCTCTATTCAAATTGAGAAGACTAAACCTTGGGTAAGAACACACAAGTCTATTTGAGCAAAGTTAAAATCACTTATGAAATCTAGATTTTTATGAACATGAATAAATTTGCTTCGAATTGCCTTGACATTACTTTAACAGAGTGCATTTATTTGTGTGTGTGCGCGCACACACACACATGCACAAACACACACCTGTCTAGTTCACATTCAGATGGAGACTGCTAATTATTTAGAAGATTTTGGATGTTATGATGATATATAGAAGTAGAAGGCACATATAATTAACTGAAGAACAACATAGTGTCCTTACTTATTTAATAGTTTATGCAACTTTAGATCTACTGGAATCAAGGTATAAATTTTCATAACTAAATGGAAGTAACTACTGAAAATGAATATTCTTGATGTACTAATGGATCATTATAGTTTATTCTTTGTGTAAAGTAGAATCTAGGGTGTTTTTTGTAAACATTTTTCACTCTAGATTTTTTTCCCAAGATGATCACAACTATGATTCAACCCCAGATTCTCTTCCTTCTGCCTCAGTTTACTTCTAAGTCATCTATTAATGCAGGTTTGTGTGTCTGTCTGTCTCTAGCATCTATCTATCTATCTATCTATCTATCTATCTATCTATCTATCTATCT
>LOEQ01002088.1:103200-120799 GCA_001685075.1 Bramus lutescens | reverse complement strand
GTGGCTTACCGGGAAGATTCTAACTCACATCCATCTTGGGCCAGAGCTTCATGGTCTGCCTAACTTGGCTTTCTTTCTCCCAGCATTCTGTTCTGTCTACTCCACCCACCTAAGGGCTGGCCTATCAAAAAGATAAGGCAGTTCCTTTATTAACCAATGAAAGTAACACATAGACAGATGACCCTCCTATATCAGGCAACAATATTGCTGATATTCTCAATATGATTTTTATAACAAAATATTCAAGATGTTAATGAGGATTCTAATTTGTTGGATGGGGATTCAGCCTAGACCGTATGAGACCTTGGGCTTGATTTCTAGTACACTTAACCTGGATTTGGTGGCAGCTTGTGCCTGAGAAGTGAGAGGAGAGATGACTGAATACAAAGACATACTTAGTGACAAGTGAGTTGGGTACACCATAGCTCCCTGAGACTGTATCTCAAAAAACAGAGAGAAACATCAGCAAAGAAAGGCTTCTGTTCTTCTTAGGAGATACAAAACACATACACGTTAAGAATATAATAATACAGACCAGGCACAGAACAAACAGAAATGTGCATGTGATAATTTATGTAACACTCCACAAGGAGGGTATTGTTTCTCTTGAGCTACACCCAGAAGATTACGGGATCAGACAAGCTGTAGACAATAGATGCTAGTCACATAGGCAATCAAACTGGCAACAATATGAACATTCAGTTCATCACTGTATCGAGTGCCTCAAAAGAAGTAAATCCATTCTGGAAGCCTTCGGGGTTTAAGGTATAATGCCAAGCTAGATTTCAGAGTTTGTCTGAATCTTTCTAGGATGTGTGTTCTCTTCATACTACCCCACACACTTCTTTTTCTTTATTCGCCACAGGTGCAGAGGAGGAGCAATGTACTTTTTTTTTTTTTTGCCAAATACAATGGAATGAGACCAACACAGAGTTTCCTGGGGATAGCACCTTCCTTAGACTGAGTTACTTTCTTTATGCATTACACGTTTTCTCTCTTGGCATTCCTTTAGGTTCTTTCTCTTGTTGCTTTAAGTCAGATAAACTGTGAATTATCTACTTTCTTTAACTGTTGCCCAATTCTCTATGAAGAGACAGAAGTACAACCCTGGCTGAAGGCTTAAAGATCCTTCAGTTCTTGTCCAATCTTTAGGCCAGGGGATTTTCTGCAGGATGAGTTTTTCACAAATGGGATGAGAAGTTTGTACACATTCTTTTGAAATTATGTGTGAGAAAGAAAATAATTCTGTGGGAAACTTACAAACACTAAAGCGTTATTTCTTTATATGGGACTGTTTGCTTACCTTCGGGGATGAGTGTAAGAACTCAACAGTATGCAGTATCTCTGCTTGCTGTCTTCTTCTGCTTTATTGACTTTCACTACATTCTAGAAAAAGAAAGCACAACCCATAATACTGAGGTGCACATTGCAATATTATTCTTGTATGTCATATTTTAAAGAGCTTCACATTGATAATTTATGGGATTAGTTATAGGCTGGTGATGTCTGTAGAATATGGAAAAATAAACTCTACATTTGTTTATATTTTATTTGATACATCAGTCATTCTGTTTGCCTAATGAGGATGAAAGTTTGTTTAGTATGGCTATTTTATTAGACTACAGATTATTAATATCTTACTTTATGTATTTGTGTCTGTGTGCCTGGATGCATGTTTCTAGACCAAATGCCTGCAGTACCCACACAGATCAAAAGAGGGAATCAGATCCTTTGGAAATGGAGTTCAAACTTGAGTGTCTGGAGTGATGCTGGGAAAGAAACTCAGGTCCTCTGTAAGAAGGCCAAGTGCTCCTCACTGCTGAGCCATCTCCCCAGCCACTACTGATTTAATAATCTTATTTTAAAATAGTAACAAGGAGCCGAGGCTGGCTTCAGATTCCCTATATAGCCAAGAATAATCACTAATTGTTGCTTCTCCTACACCTACATCCTGAAAGCTGGGATAGCAAGTGGCTGCGTGTAATCATGTCTGTTTATTAAGGGGATGATTTTAATTTCAGTACACTTTTATTTTAGCAAGTTCTGGAATGTCTTAAACCCAAAGCTTAATTTATTTCTATTTATACAGAATCTTAAAATTTCCCTTTTGTATATATAATTTTGTAGTCAGCTCTGCCTTTAGTTGCTGCTCGGGATAGAATCACATTGTGACAACTGCATTTACATCCAGTCATTTGGAGAGCGCATTGCTTGTCTTGGAAGTAATTGACCAGAGCAAGCCTTACAGACCTTTGTGGAGATTTAAGGCTTCTTATTCTCTTCGAGTTCTTTAATTTTGCTTTTATTGACCATGAACACACTCATTCAACCCATCAGATTTAATGTCTTCATATGTCAAAATTAGAGAATTTCCTGCACTCTTAGATTTATAAAGATTTTTGTAAATCTTGGTGTAACTGTGAGCCCTAGGCTTGCAGTCCTAAATTAACTACAATTAAGCCCAGTTAAAAACCCTTCATGGGGAGCAGATTGTTTTCTTATGCTTTTTCAGGAAGTTCATATTTCACAGGAGGTGATTTCTCTGATCCCTGCTTACTCGTGAGGAAGTATGGGGAAGTTCAGGGAGATTGGGCAGGGCTGGAGTTCTGGTTCCAGCACCACGATGGAAGCTTTAATTGAAAAGTTGCCTTTAACTGGCATTAAATCCAGCGAATGGTTCCAGGCAGCAGCTTCCGAACACCGCCTCACTGATTAATCAAAACTCTCACATCATAGGGCACCTCATTCCACACTGACTGAGTCTGTCAGTCTGACAAGGATTTAATTTCATAAAAGCTTCCATAAAATGAATAATTTGCAATTCAAAATTGAGTTCACCTTTTCTAATTAGGTGAAATTACAGTTGCATATTATAATTAAAGGTTATGTGACAGACAGGGGTGTTTATTTGGACTATATCAGATTACTTCTCCGGAGTTCTAAATGCTGCAACTTCTGCAGAGTGTGAGATTTTCAACCTTCTGAAAAAAAATACCATTTTTTTCCTTAGGAGGAGAGTGACCACATCACTCTGAGCTCAATATGCAGCTGTGATCATCTTTATGGGGTCCCTATTCAAATGTTCCTCTACTAACCTGCCTACAGGTATTGATATCAGACTATTTTCTCTTTACTGAGTGCATGGTGTCTTTCAGAGAACCTATGAAATCCATCACTATGCTTCAAGTTGATTTACTGCGATACAACTTAATAACGGTTTTGCAAATGCCTCCAATCACACGACACAGCTGTGTGAGGGTAGCATCCCTCAGGAGCTGCTCTGTGGCGCAGGGGCACGCAGGGCTTCTTCTCCCCAATGGACAACTGGGAGAGAGTATGAGTAAGTATTTCAATCAAAGCTGTGATCTTAGACCTTGGTCCTCCTCTCGTCTACTTCCCCTTGGTCCTCTCCTCTACTTCCCCTTGGTCCTCCTCTCCTCTACTTCCCCCTCTTTGCCAGGATAGAACAGGGAAATGAGTAGGGTTTAGAACTAGGTTACCGGGAGCACGAAATGAAGGTTGGCCTTCCCAGTGAAATGGGACAACGCCTGCACTGTGGCAAGGATTTGGGTTAAATGGGACGAGTCTCTATAATACCTTAGTGATTTTACAGACATTGTCTTCTACCAAAGTGTAGTTAGGGACATCTATTAGTAATTGATTCTAATTTCTATAGTGTTAGGGGTTGGGGGGACATTATGTAGGATCAGGGGTTTCTTTTAAAAAAGAGGAAATTGGATGCGATAATAGATTAGTGTGAGCTCACTCACACTAATAATAATGAGTAATGGAGTAAATACTTGTCAGCTATTATTTATAGACAATTTATATTGGTATTGATTCTTATATATTGATACAAACCTAAATTATATTGAATATGATCCACTTTTTGTCTTCAATATTTTTATATCTAGGCTAAGTTATTTTGTCATAGTGTATGTTTGCATGCTTCTATCTCTTAAGACATTTTGTATATTGATACAATTTTAGGATATATTTATCGTATTACAATATGAATTTTTATCTCTGATCAAAATACTTATACATTTGAGATCATGTCTTCATTTGTTGAACAGTTGTTTAAAGATTTTTTTAATATTTGAATATGAAGACTTAGTCTTTAAGTTATATAGGTATTGAGATTCATAGGTCAATAGTCATCCACGTTTGTCATATATATAGTTAGACTAATCAGGTTCTTTGTATTCTACATAGATAGGTAATCTTCAATCACTTCAGAGTGCTGTAGAATATGGCATTTAAATAACTTAGGGTTCTGTTGAAGTGAGGCACGATTGGTCTTGGCGGCACTGATAAAGGAAAATGTTGAGCACCAAATACACTCCACTTGGAGCTTGTTTTTTTTCTTGGCAAAATTGGTCTTTGGGCAAGAAACTGCCCATGTCTCAAACACTGACAAAATGCATGATGTCTGGTGTCCTGTTCGTCCTATGTTCTTTTTTTCTGACAGTTTAGCTGCCAAGACAGGGTAAGACAGTTTTGAAATTTTTCCTGCTTCTGAAACTGGTCTGTCAGTTACTCTAGACCTGAGCCAAAGTTGGTTGTTCCAACATTGCAAATGACACTTTGGGTGATTGCCCAGGTATCCAGTTGTCTCTGTCATTTGTTGCACATTTTGGAAGTTGGTTGATTCCACTTCCTGCTTACTCATATATTATTTCCCTTCTCAGGTCTTCATTGGGTTGAAGATTAGATAGTTGTAGTTACATTCCTCTCATGAATTGGCCAAGTTATTTATTATACAAGACTTAAACTCATTAGGATAGGATAATTATTGAAACATTTATTGCATGTTTCTTGCTTGATATTGTTTATGCTGGTTGTAATTCTGATTTTTATGCCTGATATTTGTTCTTATTTTATATAACTTTGTATTAGGCTTGGAACGTTCTTATTTAAACAAAAGGGGGAGGTGCTGTAGGGATTCCTACTGCTAGTAGCCTTTAAGTTACCGGCCCACTTGGGCATGGCCTTTTATAACTATATATGCCAATGTAAAGCACGCACATCTGGTGTTGCGGGACTCGATTCCTATTCTGGGTTCCAGCAGAGAATTGTGACCTGTGAGTCTACCCCTAAATAAATAACCTCTTAGTATACTAAAAAAAAATAATATTCTGAGCTAGTGTGGGATTTCTTTTTTTAGCTTTCTTCTTCATGTGTGTGTGTGTGTGTGTGTGTGTCACACACACACACACACACACATGGTCTCCTTGTAGAAGGGAAGTCACAGGACAGCTGGTAAGAATGAGCTTTTTCCTCTCACCACATGGATTCTCAGGATCAAACTCAGATTGCCAGGTTAATCACCTTCACCTACTGTACCATTTTACTGTTCCTTTACCTCATTTCAGAACAAAACAGTTTAAACTTTGGTGAATTCCACCTTAACCCTTGGATTCATTTTTCTTTTGCAGAACTGAGTATTATCTCTGAAGGGAATCTTGCTGCATGAATTGTGAATCACGATCTTTACACTTTGGGCGGTGAAGATGCACACACTGACCTGGGCTGCTCTGATTGTCTGAGCTGCCCATTTCTCTGCCTTGGCATGTTTCTTTGAATAAATAGCCACTCACTTTCAGCTGGAGACTTAAGTCTTTCTCTTTTCTGTCCCTGTAGGGAGAATGACACACCCAGTCTTGAGTCATTTTACCTGCTTTGGTGTCTGGAAGACTGTCACTCTCATTTCTGACCCTGCCACAGAAGTCTGTAATTACTTCTCATGAGTATGAGTACTCCAATTAAATCTGTACTCTCTGTAGGCATGCTATCAAATCCAGAATTGTATCCAATTAATCTTTATTGAAAATATACTTTGCAAGATCTGTGTGATTTGTTTGAAAGTAGAAAAGGGTTTCTTTTATTTGACTTTTACTTTTTGACTCTAATTCTATGAGTGAGAATAGACTGAAGTCTAGAATAAAAGTCCTGTCCTTGCCTTGGGCTTTCTCTTGCTTTCTTTCATTTCTTGTTGCTTTCAACTGGTTCAACTCAGCTCTGCAAACAGAGCCGAGACAAACACACAGCATCTCTCCAAGGAGCCGAATTAAATATACAAATAAAACCAAATTAGAATAAAACCCATAACTTCCACAATGAGCCCCAGAAATCCATTGACACTCTGTGGTCTTTGGATCCAACAGTCAGGATAGCCCCCAACAGCCTTGGTACACTTGACCAGGCTTTTAGCTCATGCCATCCACACTGCCTGTGGTCTTTGGATTTAATAGTCAGGGCTGCCCCAGCAGCCGATAGACTCCCCACACTGGGCCAGGTTTTCAGCTCATGACCAACTATAGCAAGTCACTTCTCCAGTCAATCACAAAAGACAGCCTTTCTCCTCCCTGTATCCTGATCTTGCATTGGTGCAGGACACAGCTGATAAATCTCACTTGGGTACTACTTTGTCTGGCAGTGAGATTTTGTCACCTGCAACTGACTTTGGTTCCTTTGTCATTCAACAAACTGTGAACAATGGGATTTTCTTGTTCTCACTGAAGCAGCAATCTGTTAAGAAAAATCCATGTGTGTCTGTTTAAGAGGTATCAAGGATTTATTAAGATGTGAGAGGGGAAAACACACTCACCAGTACAGAATATGGTAAATCCAGTTGCAGAATCCTTGGGAAGCTTGGGACTGATCACATGCTGCTTCATGTCTAGGTCTTCACCACCCAAGAGAGCATGACTACCCTTTCCCTTCCTATAAGAGGCCATGTAGAAAGACAAGAAGCACTGCCTGGCCAAATAGCTCAAAGGCATGGACAGTGTCCCTTTCGATTCACAAGGCTACAGTTTAAAGAGAGCCAGTCCTAGGAATATCACTGTGAGTGTGACCAATTATGAAAATAACATCTAGAAAGGAGACTAAATCCAAGGGTTTAGATTAATAGAGTGTGCAAATTCTGAGTTTAAATATTAAGAGATGACCCTACTCCCTTATCCTCCAGGGGTAGTTATTTCTCTTGTCTTTCTAGTATTGAAAACATTTTTCAGGCCCTATGCACTGCAGAGACCAACATGGCCTCTTTCCTTGGCAGGCAAAACAACTGGAAGCTTGGGGCAAATATTATTCATTATTTTTCATTATTCCTCTACAAACTTAGCTTGGAATCAAGTAGAAAATGCTTGTGCTGAGTACCAGACTGATCTCTAGGACAGCACTGGAGTCTGCTTAGTTAGTTCTCTCTGTGTTAGACTTAATCTAATTCTCACATATATCATGGAAAGGAAGTATGTCTATCCTATGTCTATCCCACGTACAGTGAAAAATAGAGACACAAAATACTAATACGTAGTAACTTACCAAAGACTTCAAAAGGGGTGAAGTGCCAAATCTTGGTATACACACTCCGCTGAGAATCTGGATGTTTCCCTCCCCTGGAGTCCTGTAGGCAGTGGGAAGTCTGGCAGTCTCTCCCTTGGCCTGTCCATGGGATTGTCAGACTGACTTGTCATTCATGAAAAAGAGGAGGGGAAAATGATCAAAATAAATCGTACGAAAAAATTAAATGATAAAAAAGGAAAAGTATTTCCCCAGCTGGTGGCTAGAGCTTCTGGGACACAAAACTGACCTGTTTGGAAGTCAGTGCTGGGGATCACCTCCTTCTCCTATCAACTTGGCATCAGCTGACTACTCCTTCATAATCTACCATATCCATGATATGATTAGTTAGTTCCTTGAAGCATGTACACACACAGACAAGCGCATATACATAGACACACAATGCACTCATGCCGTATAGGCAGAGATATGTACAAATAAACAAACATCTGTATAGACACAGGCAGACTCATATGGATGCATGTGCTTACAGAGACACACATGCATGTGCACAGTTACATACAGACATGTATACACATGTGTGTGCACATGTATAAACACGCAAGCTCTGTCTCTCTGTATTTGCCCACCCCTCTTTCTGTGCACGTGTGTGTGTGCGTGTGTGTGTGTGATGCTCTCACTCTGCCTTCAGGATCTCCCACACATCTTTAAAATCGCTGATGGAGTTAGAATCAATTCATTTTCAGCAGGGGCTCTCATTTAGGTATGTAATTGTTATCCTGGGAGTAAATGTGTTTAACAAGACTGCCCTGAAGAAGAAGGAAATTCCGACAAAACAACAGAGCCGATCATTGTTCTTTAAATTAGTGACCAGTTCCATAGGGACCATTTCTTTGCTTTCAGAGCCTTTCAATGAGTCAAAGAGAGGCTCTGTTCTCCTACGCTATTCTCAATCACCTTCCTCATTCTACTCCCCATGTTCTTCTCCTTACAAGCCCCTCTCTCCTTGCTCTCCAGCTTCTTCCCTTTCTGCCCCCCCATCCCCAAGTTTCTTGCCTTCTCACCTCCCTGCCGGAGCAGCTGTCTCTCAGTCTTTGATGACTTCCTGTTGTCTCTGGCAACAGCTCACATGCTCAGGGTTGCGTTTGAAACGACTCCATCCCTGTTCTCATGTTTTTCCTACAACACAGCTCTCACGAAGGACCCTCTGCTGACTCCCAGTACTCGAGTGGGTGACCCTCACAGGGTCTGCTGTGCAGCCAGAGCTACGTGAATGGACATCTTAGCGGGAACCCCTTCGCTGTAGCTACACCACCTTTTCGTCGAGTACACACATGTGGAGTTTTGAGATGAATTCCTCCTTCTGTTATTTGTCAGCAAACTGCAGCACCTGGCAGTGACTTCAAGAAAGTACTTATCATCGAAAATCAGAATGACTTAAAACTATCCTGATTTCACTGCACCACAAATCATTTTCCAAAGTCCAGGGTGTGTGCCAAATATTTTCCCGCTGCCCAGTAAGATTGAGTTGAATAAAGAGATGTGAAAAATCATAAATACAAAATACCTTTTTTCCTAGACTAATTCAATAGTGCTTTAAGCCTATTTCCTCCTCTTGAGAATTGGTTTCCTACATTGAGAAAAATAGAAGTATATTAACTTTGAACCTTGGACAAACTCCATGGTAAGAAAGAATTGACAGAATTGGCAGCATTGTACCTAAGATCCAGAATGGACTGTGACCCATGGCAACCTAGCAGTGGCTCCCAGGAGGTGCCTGAGTTTTTGAGGGCACAGAGATATTAGAGTTACACACTCCTCCACTTCCACATAAAGTAAGGAGTTCCTGGGGAGAAAAATGCAGTTTTAAGCAAACCATGGTTTTGCTGCATAAACACGAAAACTTACGAACCCAAAGCTTTTGTTCCATGTTGCTCAATACAAAAGATCTTTATCGGGCTCATTCTCGTTCGCTGTTACTTTGTGAGGAAAGCCATGCTACACTTAGTCCCATTTGCTTATCCCACTATGCAGCCACCTGCCGACTGATTATTTCCTTTTAAAGCAGGAATACACTCTCCGCTTGCCTCCCTCCTCCAGGCAGCTCCAGCACAAAAGCAGCAAGTACAATGATGCTTTGTCGAGAATAGATCCCATTAGCAACAACAACAACTCAGATTTATATATCGCCTTATCACGGGCGGCAAAGCCACTCCAGGCATTTGGGAAAATGCAAGCCATTTTCTTTCAAGACTCCATAGCCCATAAACAGCTACCATGGAGAGACTAACTTGAATGTGTGAGTGGGTGCAGGGGTGCGCTATGTTATTCTTACTCGAAATGAAGACGAGGCCAGTGTTTGTTGGACTTTCCACTGCCCCATGCTGTAAATAGTTAGTAGACATGCACAGGCCTAAGGAGTAAGCCACCTGCATGTCGAGAAACCTGCCCGAATGCGAAGCCCTCTGCAACTTTACCCAATTGTTTTGCTCTGCTCAGCCTTTCTTCGGCAGGATCATCAGGAAGAGACTGAATTTTCTGTGGTGATACACAGTGGTGTTATTTTCTAAACCAAACTTAAGGAAGAAATTTGAACTTTTTCACTCTTTGATAACAAAATTTAAACTATTGAAAGTTAGTCCTCTTTATAAAGTTGGTTTGGGGGGACTGGAGAGATAGCCCTTGCAGAGGGACCCAGTTTGGTTCCCAGCACTCATGTGGAAGCTCACTACTGTCTGAAATTTCAGTCCCTGTGACATCTCACACCTTCTTCTGGCCTTGCTGAGCAACAGGCTGCAAGTGGTGCACATGCATACATGCATACATGCAGCAAACATCCATACACATGAGAAAAGGAAGGAAGGGAGGAAGGAAGGAAGAGAAATAACCCCTTTCCCTTTCAAAACCCAAGACGGATTTTCCAAACTGTCTTCAGCCAATATATGTTTATTGAGGAATTATACCTCTGTATCCCTGCCTCCATGTAGCACATGGGCATGCATGTACACACACACACACACACACACACACACACACACATTCTGAGTTTTGTCTGAAGAATCCTAAATACTTTTTAAAGACTTTAATTTCTTATCTCTGTTTATTGCTTAGTGTTCAAATTCTTCATCTAGGATACCTTCATTATTTAAAAAAAATGGGCCATACTTTGTCCCACATTAAGGAAACATAATTTACAATAAACTCTTTTCTTTCTTTTTTTTTTATTTCTGCAAGAGTGCTTCAGAAAACACAAGTGTTTCCTCTACATAGCAAAAAATTTATTCTGCATTTGGCATCCTCAAGTCTATTTCTCAGATTTATTTCTGTATTTTCCTTCATGGGTATGTATGTGGGAAGCAGGGAGCACCTTGTGGTGGCACAGGTGTGGACGCAGAGGACAACCTGAGAGTGTCAGGTGCTCCCCTTCTCTGTGACTTCTAAAGACTGACCTAGGTCTTCAACCTTTGTGGCAGGCAACTTTAGCTGCCAAGCCATTTTGCTGACTCTCTTAAGGTCCCTGATTACTAAACATTCATTCCTTGTTAAATCTCTTCAGCTTTGAACTTTCTGCTGCTCCAGAGTAACAGAGATGCAAAGAAATCTCTGTGTTGACAGAAAGCCTGGCTACTTTTCATTTCCTGCTTATTGTTACTATAATTGTCATTCACCACAGCAGAATATCTCCTCCTTGAAATAAAGAACTGTTCTTATCTTGTAGACTCCTCCACATTTAACTGTACACTGCTCTATTCTCTCATTTTAAACCTGCAGTATTGTTTAATGCCAGGTCTCAGAATATGAACTTAACTAGGATATTTCATTCTGAATAATCTATAAAGGTTAAGACCAGAACACAGAGTGGGCTAGAGAGAAAGAAGTGAAAACAACTTTTAAAAGATTTATTTTTATATCAGTGTGTGTACCTGTGTGTGCATACCTGTGTGTGTACCTGTGTGTGTACCTGTGTGTGTATACCTGTGTGTGTGTACCGGTGTGTTTGTGTGTGTGTGTGTACCTCGTAGGGATATGCACCTGTGAGTTCAATATCTAAAGAGTCCAGAAGAGGGAGGTGGCCCCCTGTGGGTGGAGTTACAGCCCTTGTGTACCACCTGATGAGTGCTGGGAAGAAAGCTTGGTTCTAAGCCATCTCTCCAACCTCAAGGGAGCATTTCTCTTCTTTCTCTCAAAAAGTTGTGGGCTTGGAAAGGTCATGCTGAATCCAGAATGTGGGTTCCTTTATGCCAGAGATAGGAAAATGTTGTCTCTTAACCCACAGAACACGGTCAGAAAAGTGATCTTGTGGAGCGATTCTGTCTTTTCCACATTCACGGTCATCTCCCTTGCAGTCCAGGACCACGAAGACTTTGATCCACTCGCACTATTTCTAGATGCCTTCCACGTCAAGGATAAGAGCATGTGGCACTCACCGAGCTACTTCAGTGAGTCCATTTCCCAGGTCCACAGACAGTCTCCAGAGACAGTGCTCAGAATGCATTAAGGTTGACAGAAATCTGTTATGGTCTATGTCTGCTCCTACATCATAAGACAGGGTTTTGTTTTAGGTTTTAGGGTCTCACTAGGCCTGGTGAGATTCAGCATCTAACTAAAATGCCTCTGTGGGACTGTCATTGTTTCCTCCATATGTTTTATCTCCTGCCAGATTTCAGGTTTTTGATGATGCAGTAATTCACGTTTGTAGTTACTGCTCCTCCGCCTAAGTGCGTGGAAGTCAGCATTGGCAAAATACTAAATACTCAACAAGTAATTTCTGTGTTTACTCATAAGGCTTGTTATAAACAATTTGTGTGCAGCAAAAATAACTGAGAAGAGGGGAAAATGTGAGAATCCCTGCTGAGGTCAAAGCTCAGAGAAGGGAGGAGGGTGTTCAAACCTGGAACAGGATGAAAAGAGACAGGCTCTGGAAGGGGTGTTATTGGCTGTGTCTGTGCCAAACCTCCGCAGCCAGCTCCGTGGGAAGGCCCAAATCAGCAGCCTCGTGGACATAAATTAAACATTTCGCTAATAAGTAATTCTCTTCTTTTTATCTAATTTGCCTCGGATATTAAGAAAATCAGATGTGGTCAGACCCTTAGCCAAATCAGTGAGTAGCTGCGGAATAACACCGACTGCGGTGTGTTAGAGGTAAGGATCTGAGTGAGCAAGGCCTACAGAAAGAGCACTGGAAGTTCAGCGTCCTGACAGCAGTCGCGAGGGTCCAGTCTCCAATACACCTCTGCAGATGTGAGGAAAAGAGGGCACTTTCAGCACTGAATTAACGTTGTTAATCACCTCTACGAGAAAGAATGGAAATTAATCCAGGGCTTTCATCTATCTGATAAAATATAACACAAATACTGTTTTGGTTTCCTGTGGCATTCAGTTTTTGGCATGTGGGATTTTAGAGGTGCTGGCAATTGGGAAATATGCATTTCCCCCCAAAAGATTGTTGTTACCGAATTCACTACTATTGCTTTGGATACTTGAAAGACAGAAGGCAAAGTCAACTGTAAATCTAAACTGTCAAGGCCAAAGTCAGTTGTAACTTTGTGTATCCTGAGCAGAGCAGTGGTATCGTGTGTTCTGGGCAGTTTTGTTTTCTCTCCGCGCCATTCACAACGATCCGAAGCACGCGCTCGCCTATTCAGCATCTCCTTTAATCTGTAAGCAGCTCCATAAATCTTTCTTGGCTTCTAGGGACATAAAGACTCCTATGATGAAGTAGCCAGCATGGTGGCTTAATAAGCTGAAAGTGGTGTCCCCACCCCACCCCACCGCAGGTCCCCATTCTAGGGATGGCTGCCGCACTCCTGGCGAAGGAGATGTGGTATTGAATTCCAGCCAGGCTAATTAGCACACTTCAGGATCTCAGCACACAAAGCAGGGTGGTCAACACTGGCAAAGATCGAGTGAGTGTTTTCAGGTGGTAGAAGGGAAAGAAAATGGCCAGCAGCTGCAGGTCTTTGGGGCTCTGATGGACGTGCCTCACCCAGAGCATCCCCGCTTCCTGAAGGTTAAATATGTCAGCACTCTATAGTCTGAGGAAATGTCTTTGTTACCCTTCCTCAACCGCCTTAGGAAGTAGTAACAAAATAACTGGGTGAAGTCATCTCTCACATGCCCAGCTGTGATAGAGAGTTGCAGTCCCTAGAAATATCAATACAGATACAAGTAATAGGGACTCAGGCAGTTGCAAAGATTGGCAAACCCTGAAAACGCACGCATGAAACTTTCCTAAGGTAGGCTTACTGCTACAGACCATGCAGCTGCATTCTACATTCTCGCTGACAATTTATCACAAAGGATTTAATGCCTTCTTTGTGGAAACTGGGGAACTCTGGTGAAAACCTTTGAAGTTCCTCGGGTGCCTTGACCCGTGTTCAATAGCCAAACACAATGTTTTAAGATAGAAATTTTCTGGAAAAATTTAAACAAACATCTCCCTTGTTCAGAGTAAACATTTTCTCTGAGACAGATAAATCAACACTGAGTAATTACCTGTTTTAAAAATGGATTCCCTTTTTTAGAGTCATTTAAAATTTACAGTCAGATAAAGTAGGGAAAAATGGTTCTCCTCCCTTGTCTCCTCTGGCTCCTGGCAGACTTTTTAAATTTTTTTAATCAACAGCCACCACCAGCAGTATTTGTTAATGCTGCTGGACTGACAGGGAACCATTGTCACCATCCAGATGTGGAGGTGATGTTTGTATTTACTCTTCGAGCTTTACATGGCGCAGGTTTTGATCCGCATGTGACTGAGTAGCTACATTACCTTAATACCTCCAGGCTCTGCATATCCCTCCATCACAGGCTACACTGAGCCTTTTACTCCTTCCACACAGGGCAGTCTGCTGCCTGTGCACGTGCTTTTCTTTCAGGGTTGTCTCTATGGACGTTTCTCTTTTGTTGTTTATTGGTTTTACGCTCTTGTGTGTGTGTGGGGGGGGCAGGATGGTTTTCCCTTCTCCAGATAGAAAGATGACAGTTTATCCATTCACATACTAAAGAATACCTTGGCTTTGCTGAAATTCGACAGTGATGACTCAAGACTCTCATTGAATTTCTTGCCTGTCTGTAAGAGTCCAACTCCCATCATAAATGTCAAGGAGCAAAGCTGATACATTGCAAAGTGAGAATTCTATAAGGGAACTGTAAACAGTGTTACAAAGTGGAATATCCCTTCTTGCAATCCTTCCACCAGCAAACAGAGGTCCAGGCTGCTCCACACTGTCCCAAGCAGAAAGTGTGCTGGGTTTTGTCTGTGAATTATAGGTTTTGGAGAACCTTTTGTGCAACACATGAAACAGTATTGATGCCATATTGATCCCATTGCGTTCAGTAGTGAGAGCAAATTATACTACAACTTACTATTTTACACATGCTTAAGTATATGCCTGGACATAGGTACACACCTGTGTGCCAAGACAGTGGGTGTGTTTGGCTGTGTGAGTGCTAAGAAAATGAAATTACGATCTTCCTGTTAGAATAATTTGGCATGCAAAAAGATAGGCGGTTATAAATGCTTATGTCATTTTAATTGTCAAAATTGTACTTTGTACGTGTGTGTGTGTGTGTGTGTGTGTGTGCAACTGTGTGCTGAGTGGTGCAGTGTGAATGCCAAGGATACAACACACTTGTTAGACTTGCTGCTCCCCTTCTACGCTATGGATCCCAGGACTGACTGCAGGATGACCGGCTTGGCACCAAGCTCCTTTACCTGCAGACCATTTGTTGGCCTAATACTGTTTATTTCATGAATAGAAATACGGAAACTTGCAGTTCTCTGGTGTGTCTGACCACAGGGACATGCATCAATTCATCTTATAGTTACGTCAGGTTTTCGTCAGTCTTTGGGCTCCCAACAGTTTCGTCTACTTACTCATATCCACATTGTGTACTCTCTTCGAGTAAAGTACTGGGAAGCTAAACCATGTTATTATTTGTCTGAGGGGGTAGAAGCAGAACAGATCTTCTCGCTACATTTTGCACTGGTACTGTCCAGTTCCCATTAACCTCATGGTTAAGTAGTGAGAGTTACCGATCCATGCAGCAGAGATGAGTAAAATTTCATTTGGCCAAAAAACTGAAAAGTACACACATAAAACTAATTTCCACAAACTCAGAGGAAGTCATGATTTTTAAGACTTCAGACTCATCCCATTGATTATTTCCTACGCTTTTTTTTATGGATAGAAGGCAAATCAAATTAGATGTCAAATTCAAGCCAAGATTATTCCTTTAAGTATAATTTTAAATGAACATTAAACCCTCATGAGAGCATAGAAAGAATTTGTTAAAAACGATTGGTAATAACTCAAAGACTAGTGTTTTTGGTTTTTGTCTTTTTTTTCTTGTTTCAATTATAGTACATTTACTAAAGCGGTCAGAGACCATGTCATTCTTAGTACACACTCATGTGTATATGGCACACATACTCACACAGACACTCCTAAATATATCTCCCCCTTATATCATTTCTTAATGATTTATTTATTTTTGAGTGTTTTGCCTACATGTATGTCTACACAGCAAATGTGTGCAATTCCAAACTTGTGCAGAATAATGCACCAAATACCCTAGAACTGTAGCTACAGATAGATGGCTGCGAACCTGCAAGGGGGTTCTGGGAACCAAAGTCAGGTCCTTCGTGAGAACGGCCAACACTCTCCACCACTCAGTCACTGATCTGGCCCCATCTTATGTCACTAACCATATCCTAGGCACGTTGGATTTATCAGTCTCTGGGTTATTAGCTTACTGATCTCATTTGTGTTTATATTTTTAAAACTGACTTCCCAGGGGTGACATACATCTACTACAGGAAAATAAGTCTCCCAAAAGCAATGTGAAATAAATGAAAGTATTACCCATTGTCCACAGGGATTTACAATGTAAGCCTTGATGAGTACCTAGGAGGAGCAGCTGTGGTTGGCAGTCAACACAATATGGATTTAAAAGTGGCCTGATAGACTCTGCCATCCATCACTGTTGGTCAGTCTATTTACCCAGCCAAGGATCGGTGTAATCATCAAAAATAATATATGCTTGCTCAAAGATGAAGAAAGTACTAACTAATTTGTTAAAACTATTTTTTCTTATTATTAGATTTGCCTATTATAGAGTACAGATGCAATCAATTTACTTAGAACTGTGTGTTTTCTTCAACAAATTTTAAAATACATTTGTGTTTGCAATTCCCATTTAACTTTTAATCATGTATCTTAGTCATTTTCCATGCCGATAAGAATGTTTAGGCATCACTGTCAAGAGTTGTTCATTATAGAGTGAAAAATACAGGGGAAGAGTGACAGTCAAAAGAACGACCTGGAGGCTGACAGTAAATAAAGCTTATTATATTTAAGATTTCAAGGTTTCACCTGGAATTCCTCTACCCTGTGTGCATGTGAACCTTGTTTTTGAATGCTCTCCTCCTCCTAACAGGTGTCTTGGACTCAGTGGGCACTTTCATAGATAGTGGGAGGATTTATGTAAATCGGGATAATGGTTAGAGAAGGCACTTTGAGATGTCTAACCACATTATGCACCATTGGCTCAGCCAAGCTTTTATACTGCCTACCGTCAGGAAGACCATTTCACCATGTGACCCGCGGACACATCAGCTTAAGGACACTGGAGTCTTTGCATTCTAGACAGGAACTACGATTGTATAGGATTTATTTTCCTTTAAAAAGTCATGTATGTGTAGAGCAAGAATAAGACCTGTTCTATCTCTGACCGTATTTGTTACTTGCTGATGTTTGAGGGTAGATTCAGGATCCTTAGGCATTCACAGATTCAACTGATTTGTCCAATAATGGTTAACAGCATTGGCCTGTCTCTTCTTGGGGTGTTTACCACATTACTTCTCTCTGGATAGCTTCTACTTTATATTCCAGCTTCCATATCTTCTTCTCTGGACATGTGGTCAAAAGTACATGTTCCCCTAAGTTTCTAACGTTTATACCTTTATCATCAAGGCACTAGTATTAGGAGATGAGGTATTTAGGGTTTGATCAGATCATAAGCATTAGATCATTCTGAATGTAACTGGTTAATTCCAATATGACAAGAACCCTAGGGAGCTCAGCTGCCTGTTCAACATCTGAAGACACCGGGAAGATCCATTTTTTAGAATGACAGCCGTCACCAGACCACCAGACTACCAGACACCTTTCTTTTCTTTTCTTTTCTTTTCTTTTCTTTTCTTTTCTTTTCTTTTCTTTTCTTTTCTTTTCTTTTCTTTATTTTTCCATTCAAAAAATTTACACTTCCTCCCCTCCTCCCATTCCCCTCC
>LOEQ01002088.1:81724-96673 GCA_001685075.1 Bramus lutescens | reverse complement strand
GGAATTGGGAGGAGAGGAGGAGATGGAAATTTTTAATAATAATAATAATAATAAAAGAAAAAAGAAAGTTAAAAAATAGTAAAAAATTAAAATTTGCTGTACAAATAACAACAACAACAACAACAAAGAAAGGTTCAGCTTAAGAGAGAAAACTCACTGTGATGTGTGTGTGTGTGACACCAACCCTTGAGCTGGGGCTCTGGGCTGACGATAGAGAAGATGAGCTGAGCACCCAGCTATAGACACAATGTGACAGCAGCTCCCTCTATTCAATCCCTCCTGGGAGAACTGTATGCCTCAATTTGTGAGTCAAGGACCACAAAACCCCTTCCTTTGTTACATAGCTTTTGACAGGTATTCGGTGATTCGTGAGAGACATAACCACAAGGTATAACCTGCCCTCTGTCCTTGTTCTCTTGGTGTCTGACTTCTGCATACACAAGCTGTAGGACGTACCTTTCCAAACTGAGGCTCAGGCCTACCAGCTTGTCCCTCACAGTCGCAGAACACTGCTCTGGAAACTGCCTCACAGGCGTGCTCACCAACAATATGCTCTCTCATCTCTCTAGTGTCCCTTAATCCAGTCAGGCTGACATTGGTAATCACTCTCCACCTTCTCTGTTACTTCATATTCTTTCCAAATCACTCACTCAGTTTTTATTTTCTTGTGAAGTTATGAACTTCTGGGGGTCTTTTTGTCCTTTGTTGCCGATGTGTCCACAGGCAGAGACACACATTGCGTGGTGCCTTTATTGGCACACACTTTCTTTGTGCAGTTAGATTTTCTCCATGACAGGTTTTGGACCATTGGATAACTCAGCTGCTCATTAAAATACAGTGAGTTTTTGCTGAATCCATTGAATACTACTTATGTTTTAATGAGCATTAATGAGCTCTGCGATTGTCCTGTGGAGCAAAACTCACAACTCATTAGGTGGATTCCCAAAATGCCTAAAGGTGAGCGGGCACCGTTTTAGATATATAAGGTAATTTCCTACTTAATTAGTTCCCACCTTGCTACAATGCAGACACAAACACAGAACTATGGATTGAAATGGCAAACGTGTTGTTTTCTGTGACAAGTCAATGGAATGGTAGAATTCACAGAGAGTCCGTGTGAGTAGTTCCAGGCCCTTTTCTATTATGTTAATAAATTGGCATGTTAAGACTGGATTCAGAGAGAAGAGAGAAGAAGGAAGAGCAGCTAAATGATTTCTAAGTGAGCTGACATTCTTCTGCATTGTGTGCGGAACACTTCCATATCTGCATTCGAATGCATCCATCAGGGATACCGACTCCCATTCACTGAGGGTTTATCCTGGAGAGGGGATTCACACATTAGGCATTTTTCTGCCTAACAAGAAATCTGAATTATTATTTTAATTTATGAATAAAACAGTGGAAATACAAAAATTATCAAGCTACTGGCCATATGAAGTTCATTAAAACTCTGACATTTCTCGATAGAATTGCTTTGGTTTCTAGTTCTGGAGTCAGGAAGTCCAAAGCAGATATTATAGCTGAGGCACTGACATAAGGTAAGCACAGTGCCTTCCAGTTTTATGTCTCAAACTCTTTAGTTTGGATCACTAGTCTTAATAAATTCCAATTTTACGTGCTTCAGCATCTGATTCCTAAAGCTTCATTCAGGAATCACAAGTGTAGAATGAATTAAGCTGTTTATGTGCTGAAACTAATGATATGATTTCAAAAAGGGAGAAACATATATGTATAATATATACATATATATAATATATTTAATATTTTGTCCAACTGAACACATTCTCATGTCTTTTTTAAAAGATCATTTTCTAAAACGACATCTTTGTTAATTCAGTAAGACTTATCTCAGAAATAGTATGGGTATAGTAAGGAAAAAATATTCCTGACTAGTGCAGGGAAAGGCAGAGAGGGAAGGAGGGAGGAAGAACTTGCCAATCTCAGACATTATGGATTCCCATCTCTCTGTGCCATTTTAAATTTCTTGCAATGTAAAAGATTCTGTAACGATTATCATCTTTTCCACTTTAATTGTAATTGTAAAAACAATATTTTTAGAAGGGAATGCAATGCAAGGTTTTTGGTAGCCACAATATCACCCACAAATTTATTTCCCCCAGGAAACTTGTAAATAACTGCAGACTCAGACTAGTACATTGGAGACTCACAATGCTCTGAAAAATAAATATTTCAAAAAGAGAACATATATATGTATTTTAAATGATCTGATATGGAGAGAAATATTTTACTAAATTATGAAGTATTTTAGTAAGAAAAACTTTACAAACCAAATATAGTTACTTTTTTGAATGTAGACATCAGTAGAAATTGTGTTTGTTAAAAATGGTAAGATCTTCACTCAGCAAGCTCAATTCATCTTCATAGCACAAGATATGATATCATCAAATGACTGAATACGTTTTTCTCAAACATTAGATAAGAATAATATGAATAGCTACAGTTGGTGAGGAGTCAAACAGGGAAAACATTTCAAAGTTTTTGTGTAATGGATAATTTTGTCTTATGTTAAATGAAAAATCTTTGCCAGTAGTTATTCCGTAGTTCTGGAAAATCAGAAAATAAAGACTATATATATATAAATGTGTATATGTATATATGTATTATAAACTTGTGTGATACAAGTGACATAAAATAATGCATTCATCTACGCATGTAAGTTTATAATTATATATATATATATAATCATGTTTTACCCTCTACACTGTGATTATTACTATTTAAGTAGCAATATCTAGTAGTATTTTCAAATTGGACATACCCTCGAGCACGTGATATCAATTTATTTAAATATTCTATGCTTAAAGTTTGAAGGTACTCTTATAGGACATTAAAGCTGTCACAATGGATTGTGTGTCTTCACTCATCTAGGGACACACAACGCAGAACAGGGTGGTGGCCAGAATTTCATTCATGTTCAAAATACGAAGGTGACAAAACTAGATGAACAAAATCAGCACAGAATTTTTAAAAAATTATCTGATTTTTCAGTCTATTTTGGACCACTTCCCCATGAGTCTGAAATGAATATCCTCCACTCAATATGTTGAAGTCACCTCTGTAACACCTTTTACTCTTTCTTCTGTATTTCTCTCTGATACCTCTCTGTCCTTGACTGTAGGGAAACTGACTTGGTCTTCCCCAAATAAAACCATTGCAGCCACAAAAGAGTCTCAAGAGCAGGAAGCCCAGCCAGTGAATGGGATCCAGGGTGTCTCTGTCAATCAAGTTGTTGTCTTTATGATAGGAAACTGGGCAGGACCCTCAGAAAATCAAGATGGCCTCATACCTGCTCGGATATAGCTGAAGCTAAGCACATTTAATCCCAGCCTCCAGATGATGGTGAAAACTGCCCTAGTTAAGGCCGTGTGGGGAGATGGTTGTTTACAGATCTCTGGAATATGGGCTCTGTGAAGCGCAGGAGCCAATATAATCTTTTCTGCAGTGTCTGTTGGTGTAGAACCGGTGTCCCAGGATGTTCAGCTATGACATGCTGTATAAAGACATAAACACAACTCCAAATTGTTAGTACATGCGGAATGTTTGTCTAGAGGGACAGCGTTCTACTGCGCACAGTGTTTCCAGAGGGTTTTCTTAGGGACTAGTCAGTTTTATTTTGCTTTGCTTTGCTTTGCTTATAGCTAAGGCCACTGAAATCAAAATTGACTGCTTGACATCAGGCAGGAGGTTTTTTGCACATATAATGAGCAATATGTGAAGCAGTAACTTTGTTATCAGGAACTTTAAACTGAAACCATCAAGGTGTCAACCTTAAGTCGAGTAATAATCGCTGAGAAGTTGAAAATGGAAGAAGGCTTCTGAATGATGACTAAACCTCTTGACTTCAATTATTTCCTTAGTCACAGTTGATTTCCATGTCTATCTCCCCCAGGCATTCACCAACCCTTTTCTTCATACAAAATAGCAGGAGAGATCAGCCAGTAAAAAGATTGAATTTATTGCAAGAGAGGACAGTGGGTTAACCTTGTAGGGAGGCAAACCTGACAAACTCACCTAGGAGAGTGTTGCTCTGCTCTAGGTCAACTGCAAAACATCCTGAACTTGGATGGGATTAGCTATTGCATCAGAGGAAAGACACCTCAATTTAATAGCTTATTGTTCAAGGTAATATTCTTGAATTGGTAGGCATAGATATTGCCACAACAATAGGAGCAACATTCCTATGTTATCAGCCACTCAAAGCTTATCTCCTGCATCCCCTGGGAGGCTTTTCATTTCTACCTCAATGAGCAAGGGGCTGAGGACACAGCCTCCCTCTGTCAGAAGGGTTAGATGACTTGCATGTGCGTGCGTGTGTGTGTGTGTGTGTGTGTGTGTGTGTGTGGTTGGTGTGTGGGTGCGTGCGCATACAAGTGTATGTGTGCATGTGTACAAACACAAATCTCAAACAAGCGTATCAAACACAAGGGGCCAATGATAATGGCACTGGGGTTTGTCTCTACTGCATGTACTGGCTTTTTGGGATCCTATTCTCTTTGGATGCACACTTTCCTAAGCCTGGATGTTGGAGGGAGGGCCTTGGACTCAGCACATGAATAAGCTGGTTTTCTTTGCTTTTTGTTTAAAAACCACTTATGAGTGAGTACATATGATATTTGTCTTTCTGAGTCTGGATTATCTCACTCAATATGATGTTTTATAGATCCATCGAGTTGCCTGAAAATTTCAAGATGTCATTATTTTTTTCTGCTGAGAAATACTCTATTATGTAAATGTACCACATTTTCCTTATCCATTCTTCAATCGAGGGGCATTTAGGTTNCAGGTTCTGGCTATGACAAACAATGCTGCTGTGAACATAATTGAGCACATGTCCTTGTGGCATGATAGAACATCCTTTGGATGTATACCCAAAAGTGGTATTGGTAGGTCTTGAGGAAGGTTGTTTCCTAATTTTCTGAGAAATTGCCATACTGATTTCAAAGGGGTTGTACCAGCTTGCACTCCCACCAGCAATGCAAGAGTGTTCCCTTCTTTTTATTCTTCTTGTTGCATTAAAAAGAACAATATTGAAAAATGAAGCTTTTAACATGCCGAAGAAGATTGAAAGTATCTAGCATTTTCTATTCAATTAAACTGACTTTTGAATCAGTTAACAACACAGCAACCCAATCATATTTTCAGTCTATACCATTTTAAAAGTTTGATTATACGAAATTCTATAGTAAACTGATTATAACCATTCTTCTGTGTAGATGCATGACCCATGAGCAGCCATCTTGTAATGCGCTAAGGACAACCACACTGATTTCAATTTTTCCTTTCCTTCCACTGATATTTGCTGAAGTGGGGATGTGGCTCAGGTGGAATCAGTTTGGAAAGAGGACAGAGGGGTCGTCTTTCACAAACTCAGTGTCCATGTGTAAAATGTCCTTGTGTATCCTGTCATAAATGCAGCCATGGCCTCAGTACATGATAAGTTCAGCATTTGTACCTGTTCATGGTTGTTCATTGCTCTTTGTTTAATAAATTCACTCCTCGAAGTGGGGCTTGGGATTTGTTTAACACATTTTTTAGAAAAAGCTAAAAACAAATATTTTGAAAGAAAATCTTTCTGCTATGCTTTTCAACTAAACTGAAAGAGAATAGTCCAACACAGCTTCTCACCTCAGTCTTGAAAGGCAGAGTAGAGTGTTCCCAGAATTTTCCTTTGTGCTTGAGAAAATAATGACTCAATCAATTAAAAACACCTCAGAAACAATCTGTGAAAGTCACTTTCTTATTCTGCCATCAGCAATGCTGATCAATAATTGAGCTCTTTTTATTTTCCTGTTTTCTTTGGAGCTTCATAAAAAAAGCCTGTTTCTCCTATGCAAAATAAACCAAGGGAATAAAAAGAAATTCAAAATCACTGTCGAAAATTTGTAACCTTTCCCCAGCAGGAGGGAGGTTAACTGTGCAAACAGGTCATTTAAAATGACTAAGTGCTGGCTTGGCTCTATGCCCCTTGGATGGGTCATGATTGTTTACAAAGCAAGTTTACCCTGGCATGGACCTGGATGTTGACTAAGAAAACACAAGGTGGCTATGACAGGCCCTTTATTAACACCAACGTGATTATTTCAAATGAGTGGTACATTCTGGAATGAAGAATAGGCACAGCATTTACCCCTAATGCAGTGTACATACCTTGGCAAGCATCATAAGGACAAGATCTTGGGATGTATTCAATTTGCATATTACTTTATTAACATTTATATTGGCCAAACAAAAAAGGTCACATATGGAGCCCAGAAGTCACCACCTGCATGAAAGATATTTGACTTCATCTGGCCAGATTGAGAAATAAGTAAGATGAGATGCATGGGTAGCTTATGCTGGCTGAATTCCCATTGTCTAACCATTATCTGACCACTCAACATTCTTCCTGATTTTTCACTTCAGGAGCCATCTCCCTTCTTTATTCCTAAAAGCTATTGTGCATTGAAAAACTGTCCTCTTTGACCCCACATGTGCCAAGGCTGCAGTGGAGGGTGGGTAGAGTCTTCTGATGAAAGCAATAGGCACTGGAGACTGCCCTGTGTGTGAAAGATGCATTATAAATGCATCCTTCTTCTGAGGGAGAGCAGCGTCAGCTGGCAAGGCATGCAAAGATTAATCTCTAACTCCTCCTCTAAACCTATTCCATTATCATGAATTTATTTTTCTTTCTAGATCTTTGAAGTATATCGGTAATTTTGTAAATGCCACTATCCTAGTAGGCTTAAAGTGCCAACTTGACACCATTCAGAGACTCAACTGGGGGTGCCCAGTTAGATTGGACTATGGTTGTGTCTGTGAGAGATTGTTTTGAACATTGATTGGTGTTGGAGAGTCCAATCCACTGTAAGCTGTGCCATCTTTACCCAGAGGAGCCTGGCTAGATAGAAAATGGAGCTGAACATGAGGACAAGCCAGTAGGCCAAGTCCAGTTATGGTCAGTGTTTGAGTTCTTGTCCTGATATCCCTCAATGATGCATTGTGACTTGGAGGTACAGGAGGCAGTAAACCCTTTCCTTAAGTTGCTTTAGGTCATGGTGTTTCTCATAGTAGTAAAAAGCAAACTAGGCGACATCCTAACCCTGATCCTTGAGATTTCAAATAACCCTGCCCGTAATGCTCATATGTCATGGGACCTATATTTCCTTCTGCAGAAGAGGTACTCCAGGTAAATGCCACAGTAAAATGGAAATTACTCTCAGCTGCTTCTGAGAAAGGAAACATCATTGGTGCTGATTTCCCTAACAACAAGCACATGAAAATACTTCACATAGTCATTTGCAAATTAAGTTACAATAGAAGTCATTTAAAGTATAACATTCACTTCTTTATGTTGGTGTTGAGATTTTAATGGTCATGATAACAGCAATGTTGATTTCATATGGAAAATCTTGATAGCCCTGTAAGATAGAGGCTTCCAAAAATTTAAAGGCTGAGTAATAATGTCTCAGGATAGAGAATGGGTACAAAAAGAGCCGTGAAACGTGTGTCTGGTGAGATGCACACTGTGCGTTCATGTGTGGTTGAGATGGCCACCTTGGGCAGATGTGACATTCTCAAGTGGAGGAGGTAGAACTCCATGATATTCTATTTGCATCCTTTCGTTCTCACATCCTTAAACCTCATTGTGTTTGCTGAGAAAAGCAACTCACAGAAGGAAAAAAAAGTTATTATTTTGGCTCACAGTTGCAAGATTTTGAAGGGAGACAAAAAGTTCTCTGGGAAATAGAAGATAAGCAAGCATGCTTCCCTCATGGTAACTGGAAACACAGAGAGAAGAGTAGACAGGATGAATTTTAGAGACATGATCTCAGTAACTTGCTTCCTCCATCCAGACCTCATCTTAGTAAGGAATTCTATTGCTATGAGCAAACACAAAGACCATAAACAATTTGAGGAACACAGGATTTATTTATCTTATAACTTTCAGGTTGTAGTCCATCACTGAGGGAAGTGAGGAGAGGAACTCAAGCAGGGCAGGAACTTGGAGTCAGGAGCTATAGCAAAGGCCATGGAGGAAGACTGGTTATTGACTTGCTCCTTGTGGCTTGCTTAACCTATTTTTTTTTAATAGCATGTAGGACTACACCATGTGACTCACATTGGGGTGGGCGCTCCCACACCAATCACTAATTTAAAAGAAAATGCTTTACAGGCTTGCTTCTAGGCCTTCCAGTTTGGGGTCATCACTTCTCAGAGATGATCCTGGCCTGTGTCTAGTTGACAGGTTAGTAGCCAGTATAACCAGCTTCCTCCCTTCTCACCTTCTTCTCATAAGGGCATCAAATTATGACTTCCTTGTTGGATTAACCCTTCAGTGAAATCAGAGACCTCCTAGATGAACCATCCCTCAGAAACCTTACCTATTAGCAATATTACATTAGGAACCAAGCCTTCAATCTATAATCCATTTAGAAGACATTCTGCTGCCCTTAAAAATTAAAAAAGAAAAAAGAAATCCAAAGAATAGCGAGATCGTTCTGTGGGTAGTGTTCGGTTGGTTCATTGCCACCAAGCCTGATGACCTGCTCTAGAATCCTGGAACCCACGTCTTGGACAGAGAGAACCTACTTTCATCAGTTTTATTCTGACCTCCATAAGTATATCATAAGTAATTGTAATGAAATTAGCTTAAAATATGTTGGTGGTGGTGAAGAATATGATGGGCTATGAAGGCAATCTTCTATCTCCATCAATGGGTGCTTGAGTGATGTCACACTGTTTGAAGAGCTCAGCTTCTTGTTTATTTGCCATGTTGAACACTAAGAAGTTGGGCATGGATACAGCAGCGATAATATCCAGGAGAAAAGTAAACAGAATAACAATAGATAGTGGAATTCTTGAGCTATACGTCCATTGTCATAATGAAAAGGCTTGTCAGCGTGATGATGGCTGTGAGCTAGACAACTCCTGTGGCAGAGCCAGGAGGAAATAAGGATGAAGATATTCAGGGAGAAGATGGAGGTAGATGAGGGGCTGAAAGGGAGGGAGGGAGGGAGGGNAGAGAGAGAGAGAGAGAGAGAGAGAGAGAGAGAATGAATAAATGAATGAAAACGCTAGAGATTTTCCCAAGTTCGGGGTAGATGATCAGATTCAAAAGAACAGAGGACTAAGGTCTGCAGTCTGACTGCTGAACATCGTCTTGGGCTTCGTAGGAGGTAATGCTATGCAAAAGTTTCTGAACTTCCTCAGAGTCAGAAATCCGGTGAAGGGCACAATGACAGAAAAGGTGAAATACTGCATGACCAGGGGAAAGACATTCACTGCTGTGAGGAGGGGTGGTAAGGAAATGACAGCCCAGAGGCAGCCCAGGCAGTAGAGAGACCATGCCCAGGGATGCAAAGCCCAACTACCTCTTACACATAAAGCCAATGCTAGAAATTTGCTGTAGTTGAGAACATTAATGGATAAACTGCCATGGCATGATGAGCCCTTGAGCATAATGCGGTGTATTAATCAGGGTTCTCCAGAGAAACAAAACTGATAGAATGAACAGGTAGGATTTAATAGCGTGGCTTTCAAGTTAGTCTGAGTATTCCACCTATCCTGTTTCTCCTGCTGGACGGTCCAAGAATTCAGTTGCTCAGTCCCTGAGGTTATCCTCCTCAGCCGGTCTTCAGCATGCTCCAGAAATCTGAGGAAGTAATCCTAGTGAGGGAATGAACTTGCCCGCAAGAGTGGGGGAAAGCAGACAAGGAGAATTCTTTTCCTGCTTCCATGTCTGTTATATAGTCTGTCCGCTGAAGGTAGGCCCAGATTTAAGGTGGATCTTCCCATCTCAAAAAAATTTAGATGAAGGGTTTGTCCTCCCACATCAAATGATTTAGTCAAGAAAAGTCCCTGCAGATATACCCAACAGTTTGGGTTTTTGTTACTTCCACATGCAATACAATCAACAACCAAGAATAACCATCACGGTGTATCTCACCACTTTATGCAGCTTGTTTAGCTTGGCAGTAGCCTTGTGTGCTGATTTTCCTTATTCTTATCAGTGAAACTGGAAAAACAACCCACACCTTCCTTTTCTCTCATTCTGTGTCCTTTCCAGGGTCTAATGACCCATGAAGGAGACAGACATCAGCACAGATTTCAGTGAAAGAATTCAGACAGTGGTGATATCAGGGAGCATAAATCAGAGTAAAATGAGCAAACACACAGGGAGAGATTAAATGAGACAGGAGACATTCATTAGAAAGTCATGCAGCTATTCACTTACTAGCCATTATGCAAGGTGCAGTAATATTTATCAGTGATTCAAAGACGACTAAGATTAGGGAGACCGGGAATAGCTCATGAATAAGCACTCTACAGGTGAAGGCTTACCCTGGGGTCAAATGCTGGGAGGCTGCACAGTCTTAGCATATTTTCAGAGAAACTCGTAAAGTAGCTTATTGAGTAGTAAATTTTGGAAGACAACTGAACAAGGCAAGAGAAGACTAGACCCAGATCACCAGAGCCTAGGGCAGCACTGTATTCAAAGTCAACAGTCACGTATGGCAAGGAATGATTCCAGGCAGCACCTGAGGTGGTTCAGAAAGCAGAGCATAATTCATGTGAAAACCGTATTTCTGAGCCCCGTTAGGTAAGTGACACTTGCGTTCTTCAAGGGTGTGCAGTGTGCTTTAAAGCAGTTGGTGCACCTACGTCAGGGGTTTGTGCATGGAACTGGCAAGTTGGAAGGACAGAAAGAGGAAGGATGCTATCAGAGAAAAGTTAAAAAGTGTATGTTTATGCTTTAACTTTCAGGACATTACCAAGGAGAAATAAATGTTTAGAACGTGAGGAACACATTAAGTGTTTATGGGAAGAGAGGTGAGGTGGAACAGATCCAAAACCACATAACTAAGAGTGATCAAAACCAGCAGCTGTGTGTTTATTCATTTTGCCAGAAGTACAAGCTACATATGGAAATCATTATGTAGGAAATGTATTTTAAGTTTTAATTTGTAAGAAAAATCAGAGAGAAGGTGCAGGAAGCACCAACTCGGGTTAGTGTGATAGAAGACTCAATATAGCAGCAATGTTGGGGAAAGCACAAGGTAAGCACAAGAGAACACAAAGCCTGGGCTGAGTCAGTGTGCATGGAGAAGGGTGGAAGAGCCGCTGTGTGATGCATGGGTGGGCATGGCTTTTCCATTGCCTCTTGCTGGCTCTGAGGGAATGAGCCCTTGCATGGTGACATGTGACAGAGTAAGGCCTACCAACAAATAACCCAAAGAGATAACTGAAAGAGCCTTTTTTTAAGACAGGTTGTTGTCCACACCATTCATTTTCAGGAGCTCTGTTGGCACCTACTGTATTACACTGAAGAGATCATAGGTAGATAGATAGATGATAGATAGATGATAGATAGATAGATAGATAGGTAGATAGGTAGATAGATATAGATGATATATAGATAGATATAAATATATATAATTAAAGCCTTGGTTAGCACACAAGGCATGAGTCTCATCACCTTCCATGGATGTATTTCATTAGGCTTTATTACTATAGACCCCCATCATTGTCTCTTCAGCCACCTCTCTCCCCTACCAGCCACCTCTTCTCCCAAGTAGCCCACCCTGATTTCACAACAGATCCGTTCCATTGTTCCTTATTGTTCCTTTCTTTAAACTCCTTTGAACATTTTCTGTTTAATCTCCTAGGCCACATACAACGATGGATCACTACTTATCTGGCCCAACACAAAAATTATAAACTTCCTTAAAATATTAATGGAAATTTGTGAACATTTTTGGAGTGTGAGTTTTGTCAATGTCAGTGCTATGTCAGAAGGCTGGACATAGCTTGAGCTGCTCACATCTGTGGGCATACTCAGCCACAGCCATTTCCTCTCCACATGGCCCTCTCAATAACTATCACAATCTCTCATAGGCTCTGAATTCCCCTCTGGTTCCCTCATGTGTGGTTTTCTGATTTAATGTAAAGACAGTTAACCTTTGAATTTCCTCATATTTCTTTTCAGAGTTCACACCAGGACCCAGCTTAGCAGAACAAGGCTGAATAGAAGTGGCTTGAGAGAAGGTGATAGAATCAAACTGATAAGATTTGTCCCTCACTGTGGGTACAGATTGCACACACAAAATGTGCTTCTGCTAAGAATTGTTGGGATACCTCAAATAGAGAATTTATTTAAATATGTAAGCCTAAATGGAACATATAAGGCCATTTGATAAGTATTTCTTTCAGATGAATCACTGTGGATCCTACTATTTTCAGGAACACGTCGTAGGATCCTGAAAGCACAATGACCAAAGCTTCAGAGGTTGCCAAGGTTAACAGGATTGATGTGCACTGAAATGGTCAGAACGTCCCAGAACTAGCAATTCCTTCCTTGCACTGCATGCATGCTGGCATGGATAGTTGGTAGAGAAGGACAAGTCTAGGTTTCCTTTCTCTATTTCAGAAGTCAGAATTGCTCCAAATCTGTGATGTATACAGCTTGGTGGTAATGGTTGATGCAAAATGTGTTTGATTATGTTGTTATAGATGATTGTGCACATAATACTTGTAATTGAATAAGGCGTGACTCTACTGTGTGCTCAAAGTCATTGTTCAAGGAAGAAACACCCAGTAGGACTGTGTTCTGCCAGGCCACCTTGCCTGATGGAAGGTCTAAGACAATTATGACTTGAAATTGAATTTAATTTGAACTTCGCTAAGAAATGGAGTAACCTTTTAAGTGAAAAATAACTTAAAGCTAAGAAGTGATTGCTAATATATGAAAATAACAAATACAACTTGATAAATATTAGAGGAATAATAATTTTAATTTTATTTTCCTCCAAAATTGTTGTTCTAGCCAGCATTTGTGTGCTAAATGGAATCTGTGTTATTTAGATGTGTCCTTTGAAAGGCCAGTGCTAGAGATCTTGTTCCTTATTGTGTCCCAAATAATCCTCACACTATTACATTTAAATATCTGTTAATTGGAAAATACGTATCAAAGATAAACAAAAAATGATCTAAGTACAACCGTTTTCTATTACAGAAATCTTGACTAAACTGCTTGGATGTGGAACCCTTAAGCATTTTGTCCTAGAATATTTTGGCCTTAACATTGGGAGATACCTGATTCAGTTGACTATGAATGTCAAATACTCTCTGTCATGATTGACTGTATTAATCTGCTTGGCCATCATTGGTCAATTATGAATCTGTTTTTTTGCCCTTGTTAATTTTAGTCTCTGAAATGTTAATTCCATAGGACATTCTGTCTCATCATTTTTACTACGTGTTGACAATATTTTCTTTAGCAAATAAGCTCAGGCTTGAAGAACTCACATGCTAGAAGAACAGATTAGTACTGACCACCAAGTGTCTCCTGCCTTGGCAACTGGCTACCCAAAGAATTCTTTTAATCTACTCCAAGTCTCCAACTAATGACATATGGGTAACACGGGGAAGCGGTGGAAAGTCAATATGTAGTCTGATTGTGAAATCCAGCTCTACTCTGAGTTTGAGAATAAGTTATAAAAATGGAATCCAAAACAGCATTGTAGTGAGACTTCTATGATTTTAACATGGTTCTCCATGTTAGTGCCTGTGGATTCAGAATAAGGTGTTTAAACCTTCTATGATGAGTTTCTGTGCCAGCAAAGTTGACAATAATAATCAAAACCTCATAAAATATTTTATATGTAAGGGTGCATGAGAAAGGTCTGATGAGCTGCACGTACTTTCAGAAGCATTTGTGATTGTATTCACCTTGAGCAGGTACAGCATTTGTTTGTTTGATACACATGACAGCTTCACCAACTAAAATACTGTTATTTAGGTGTTTTACACATATTTTTAATTACTTAAATATGTGCATACTTTTTTCCCAAAATGATCTATTTCTTCTAGGTATTGCAGCTCGGACTTCGTGGAAGTTGGCTTTCATAGAGTCAGTACAAAATAGGGAATTTGTTAGACATCATGTTATGGAAATGAGACCCACAATTGGACACGCTGGGCAGGGGTGATGTCACAGCAAGGCTTCTACCCAGTATTGGAGTTCTGCAGCTGGGCCTCTTCTGGGTGTCTTTTGTGGTTGATGACTGGTCTCTGAACTCACATGAACCAGGATTTATTTATATGTAAGCTCTCCAAGGAGAAGGCCTGCATTTGAGCATGGCAGCTGGCTGCAGTCAAGGGCAGTGTCCCAAGATGACTTGGAGTTTTGCATTATCCTGCAGCAGCTGTGAGTACAAATGCTTCTGACCTTAGCAGGTCTGAGAAGCAGATCACAGCACCCATCCCAAATCTGGTCTTCCCATTGGCTGCCTGTTTTGGAGACCCTTCAGAAACATTATTCTGTGTTGTTTTTTAGTGGCCCGTGATGGCTATATACCAGAATGTTCCATGGAATGCATATTTTAGATCCTTGTTCTGTGTTTAAATTCTGGCATTTAAGGGATTTGGGTGCAGTGGGCTTTACTTAAAAATTTAGGCCCAAATCCTAAGTATTAACAGGTAGTCTAATCTCAAATAAAATGAATTTTTAATGTAAAAAAAAGTAATACCAAGGACCAGCTGTCCATATTTCTGTCTGTTTATATTGCTAAGAAATTTTGTCCCAGAAATATTGGGGCATTGGCAGTTAGGAGCAGGATGGGTATAATATCAAGATACACTTGGAATTTTGAAAGAATAATAAAATATTAATTACTAAAATGTAAAATATGCAACTAAAAGAAAAGGAAAGTTGGGGTCATATTAATTTAGGGAAACAAATGGTCATGAACAGACTAAGACAGCAGCTTCAAGGCAGCATGTCAGAGATGGGTCACCTACTGTGTGCAGAGAGGACAAAAGTTGCCGGCTGAGTCTTAGTCAGAAGAACTTCAGCACCAATGAAGATGCTATGGTGGATACTAGGATAGCACAAAACCAGTTCTCTTTCTTTCTTTCTTTCTTTCTTTCTTTCTTTCTTTCTTTCTTTCT
>LOEQ01002088.1:36785-80548 GCA_001685075.1 Bramus lutescens | reverse complement strand
TATCTATCTATCTATCTATCTATCTATCTATCTATCTATTATCTATTTATCTATATCCTCAAATTCTCTTCAATTTCCCCTCTTCCAACGTTCCAGTCCTACCAATCTCCTTCCTTCTCAGCTCATTCTCCTTCCCTTCTTCTTTCGGTATGGTCTTGTTTGTTTATTTAACCTCTTGAGTTCACTGAGGCCTGACCTTATGAGCATGGACAGGGCTTCTTCACCGTGAGTGGCTTATCAATGGTCCCCACCACTGAAGAAAATGTCTCCTTCTCCCTGAGCAAACATTAACTGCCAACAGAGAGTTTGAGAGCAGCAGTCCATTGAAAGGCCCTGCTTCCAGCACTGCTGTCTATAAATCCTCATGGAGGAGCAAGCTATCATCAACTAATATTGGTCACCCATGTTGAAGTAAAAGAAAGCTCTGTTCCCTTGTTCCTTAAGTTGTTTATATATGTATGCAGATTTCATTATCCTCTTCTTGGGATTCTGGGGAAGCGTCAGTGCCATATTAGTTAAAAACAAGTACAACTTACTATTGTTGGAGGCTGTTCATTCATTTCCAAAATAATCACACAGAAACTATATTATTTGCACTATGTTTGGCCAATAGTTAAACATATATCGCTAGCTTGCTCTTATATTCTAATCTAATCTGTCTCCATTAATCTGTGCATCACCACAAGGCTGTGGCCTACAGGCAAATTTCAGTGTGTCTCTCTTCAGCAGCAGCTACATGGTTTCTTTCTGACTCTGCCTACTCTCTCTTCCTCTGTTTGCTTGGAACTCACACACCTTGCCCTATTCTGTCAAGCCACTGGCCAAAACAGATTTATTCATTAACAATAAAAGCAATCAAAAGACTGAAGAACTTTCCACACCAAATTACTTTATAGGAAAAAGGTCTAAGGACCAGAGAACTCACTACATTGGCAGTTAATTATAATTCTGATCTAACATAAAAATGTGTTGCACATTGTCTTTTTGAAAGTTTTTTATTCATTAAGACACTTAAACTGTGTACAATCTCTAGTCTTCAGTCTGTGTGTTCAAGATTGTGGTCTCCTGATCTACAGAAGCAAGCATATGTCGCATTGTTTCCTTTTAATAGTGTGTTAGTCAGACATTGATTATCACATTGAAACAATGTTGCAGATCCTAGTCTCACCGTTCTGGCTCAAAAACTGCATGTTTCCTCTATACTTCAGCAGTATTCTGGTTTAATATTTGGAATTAATTTATAAAATAGCATAGACAAACCCACTGTTTCATCTGTAATTTTCCTAAATCTGATAAGATGGGATAATAAGCAGTTGAAACATTCTAGAACTACCTTTCAAGCTCCAGTGAGCACAAGGCTATACATCTCCAAGCCCAGTCTCTCTCCTAATATGCCAGATGAATTGCTTTTTATTGACAATTTTCATATCCAGCCTTGTAACCCTACGCTTTGTGTTTACTTTCATTGTTATTTTTTGAGATGATAAGAAAACTGGTCCAAGCTCTCCTGCTGCTTCTGTCTGTAGTCAGAGAGCGCTGATCTCCCTTGACTGGGTCTCTGTCTTGCCAATCTTTTCCTGGATACCTGATTTCTGAGCAGATGCTCTTTTTATTTTCATCTCATGTTAATTTTAAATATTTATTCATCGAATGCTTCCAGTCTCCTGCAATCCAGGAGTTGATTTTTGTTCCACATCCATAGTGCTCATTAAATTGTTGCCTCGTGGCTGTTTCTTTCAAATAGGGTTAGCTCAAAGAGGGCAAGCAGAGTGGAGGCGTCGAACCCAACACCTTATGAGTGCACAGAGACTTTTGACTGAAGGAACGAGCTCTAATAGAACATGACAGCACAGTTGTTATGCTCATGGCTTCAAATGAGAGAAAAGAATCAGCAAAAAATGGACTGCCACTTTGTCACTGGTTTGCGGAGAGTTTCGTAGAATTATCATTTTGTGCCCAAGATGGTTTGCCAGCTTGGCCTTTTTAGAAGTATTCTGACCCAACAGAGCAGTTAAGGTCCCAAAGGGCAGTTCGTGTTCTCTCACTGTTTGTGACTGTTCATCCACGTCCATGTCGCGATTAATGTCTCTTTCCTTTTCTCTCTTTGCTGAGACTTCTGACTCCGTGGCCTTCTTTCTGTCCCATTCCACCTGCCTCCCTGCCTGCCCAAAGCTTTTCTTGTTAGCTCACTGACTTGGCTCTCACAGACAACCTTTCCTTTCTTGATTTTACTGGTTCTTCGTTGCTTGCTTGTTTGTTCTTAGAAAATGTGAGGCTCAAGCAAGGCGTCTGGGGAAGTGACCACGACTCAAGACATGACTACACAATATTTTACTAAAGGAAATTAGCCTATATTCTGATGAAATGCTATCTAAATAACTTGTTGAATCCTTTACAAAACTGTAAACTCAAACCCAAAGCGTCACAGGATGGATGTGGAGAGTTGGGAAACATCGAACCATCTTTTCAGGTAAATATCATTAGTCACCTTATGTTCTTTGAAATATCCAGAGGACAAGATCATATATTGCCTCCTTCCAGAAGGGTGACATGTGCAGGGCATCAGTGCCTGAGGGCATTTGTCCTCCCCCTCCTACCAACTCCCTCTGTGACTCTGAAGATATCTGAATCTGACTTGCTTCACATGTTGTCAAAGTTCTTAAATATAAATGGAAACGTTTTATGGCTGTTATATAGGAAACGGTCTATTAAAATTGCCTTTTCATGTCTAATGTCAGACATAGTCTTGTTGCGTATCCCAGAATAGCTTCAAACTTACAATGATATTTCTGTCTCACTTACCTGTATTGAAGGATTACACCCGTGCCACCCAGCTTAAATGTATTTACTAATTATATATGCAGGTCAGTTGTGTTGGTCAGACAGTAAGCCTTTCTGTGAGGTCCCCCTCAATTTGTCAGCCATCTATAAGTCTTCCTGGGACTATTCACTTGCTCAGTTCCCAGAACTACTCTATCATTTGGATTTCTGAAATCAGATTGCCTTAGTTCCTTATAAACTAGATTATTAATTCCTTTTCTCCCCTTCTGAATGCTATATTTTAGGCTTTATTCAGTTGCTTCCCTAGCATTGGAGAAGTATTTAGTACTGCAATTTTACTTGCCGATTTTGATTTCCATGCTTCTGGAGTCATTGCAAAAATGTCCTAACCTGGGCAATGTCCTGAAGAGTTTCTTTAATTTTCTTATAAAAATTTAACATTTGTGGATGTCTTTAATGATTTTAGTTGATATTTGTAACTTATAAGGTATGGGATTCTAGTTACATTCTTCTGTATAATAATAGAAGATTTTCAGAGAATTGTTTATTGAAAGACAATTTATTCTTCAGTGTGCATTCTTGCCTCCTTTGTCAAAGTTATTGTGGTTGGGAATAAGGTTGAATCTCAGTGCCAGAGAGCCTGTTAAAGAACGGATGCAGTAGCCAGGTTCAATCTTTAGCACTGTGCTTGTGTGCGCATGCACCCCCCCACACACACACAAACACATTAGTGTAAATGTGTAAAGTTACTTTTGGATTTCGTTTTTTGTCCTGTTTTTCAGTGTCTGTTTGTCTGCTGATGGTTTGTTATTTGAATTTGAATCCAGGTTCTGTAATGATTCCCATTTTCTCTTTTACATACTTCTGGAAATATCTCTCTCTCCTCTGTCTCTCCCCTCTCTCTCTTCTCTCTCTCCTCCCTCTTCTCTCTCTCTCCCCCTCTCTGTCTCTCTCTCCCCTCTATGTCTTTCTCCCCTCTCTCTCTTCTCTCTTCCTCCCTCTCTCTCTCTCTCTCCCTCTTTGAATTGAATGCTCAGGGTCCAGATGCACTATAGGGAGTCTGTGGATTCATGTCCTGTGCCATTACTGACTTGCTTTAAATTCCATTTGAGAGCATTGTTAGCTCCCAGAAGCATGTATTTCAGAAGTAATAGAGAGTGAGGATTGTGGCAGCAAAGGCTCAGAGTTAGAAGTTAGAGGCAAAAGGATCCCTTTTATTTTCCCTTGAACCAGAATTACTTGATTATTCAATTTGTTATAATTACCATATATTTTTAACAAGTCTTTTGGACAGTACAGGATAAAACATATAATAGATACAGTAAAAATTAAAAAAAATCAAACCGAAGAATCAGTGTACACCAGAATGAAAATCTCTGAGCCACCAGGAAAAGCAGTAGAGAGAGACAGAAAAACAACTTCCAAGACAAACAGGAAATACTTGGCGCGGTCCCAGTGCTCTGTCCCCACAAAACAGAGTTCCTTTAATGTAAATAGTATAAATTCCCCAACAAATGGCATACAGTGAAGGAGTGTTTAGAAATGGAGACTCAATGTTGTGCCTTCTAGGAAGATACACCTTACCCGAAGGAACGAGGCTGAAAGACACGGAATGAGAAAGGGCAACTCTGCCAGTAGAAACAGAATGATAGCAGGGAGAAAGGCAGGCAAAACAGGCTTCAGGTCAAAGCTATGGTTATGGGATGGTGAAAGCATCCGGACCGCAAAACTATGTCAGTGTAAATATATATGCATCCAGCAGTGGCATATTAGAACACGCACAGCAAACATAAGAGACTGGGAAAGATGTGAACTGCAGGGCAAAGACGATGGAGGGACAAGTCACCCAGGCAGAAATGTCAGCAAGAAGGTGAAAGGTTCTTAAAGTAGCTCTTCACACGCTTGTGAACTGGTCTTAAGCTAAACATAGTGAAGCTTGCAAGAAGTATGCTTCATTCAACAGTGTGCTCCACCTTCAACCTGACAATAGTTATCTTAGCTAAAAAAATGATGAAATACTGAGAACTTTCTAAGATGCTCTGCTTTAATGGAGTTTACCTTCCTGGCCTGGAGTGCTCTGTTTTTTTTTTTCTTTTTCTTTTTCCACAAAGAAATCTAGTTATTCTCCGGCAGCATCAGAGGATTTAGCAACTGAATACACTGTTTCTACCTTGTCCTCATTTACGTCATCATTAATTCTAGTAACTTATGAGCAAGACAAAACTACCCATTCACAAAAACCATGAAGCCCATGTGTCTGAAGGAGCCAGTGTTGTCACTAGGGCCTGCCACTGATGAGGATGGGACATGTTAAAGCTTAGATCTGCTACTGGGGGTACCAGGACATGTGGAGGCACAGAACAGTCACATACATTCCCGGAAGTCTCTGTCACATGCTGCAGTAGCTCTGATTGCAAATCAATTCCACTTCTAGCATTGTAAGAAGGCACCCACTGTTTAAATCCATCAAGACTGCCCTATGACCTTTCCATAACATTACAAACAGTTGTGGTCTAAGCCAACCAATATCTCTGCTAAGTCTAGAGAACTATTTAGGGAAGAATAGATTAGGAAATTGAGATATTTTGTTGTTATCCGTAGCATGAATCAAAATATCTCAGCTAATACTGCAATTACTCATTAAAGTAGATATTTAGGGGAGTTCGTAAGAGGTGTATGCTTATCATTTCTATTCATCATTGTAGCGTTTTCTAAACTAAACTAAGAAGATAAATAATAGTATTTACCAAGAAAAAGTACTACAAAACTTCTCACACACATGTAAAATTTAAAGAGGTGTTTTTCTTTAAATTCCATGATTTATTCCTTTTTAATTACATTCTCATTTAATGCCCATACATGCATTCAATGTGTTTTGGTAAAATCCACCCAATTCCTTCCCTCCCATACCATGCTCCTGTCCCTTTCCCTGCCTACTTCATATGCTAGTTTCTAACTATTTAATATCCACTGAGTTCCATTTAGTTCTGCCTATGCATGCATGGACATGGGCCTGTCTAAGGAAACATGGCTCCTCTTAGGTTATAGAACCCTGTAGAAAATACAATAATTTCCCTCTCCTCATAGACATAAATCACACGTATCTTTTCAGGTGGGAAGAATCTTCCTAGTCTTTTTCCATCATCTATATTTCAATTTTGGTAGCTTGATTTCAAACAGGTTTTGTGTATGTGGTCAAAGCCACTGCGAGTTCATACGTGCAATGACACTTTAATAACTGGCAAATACTATTTCAGGGAAGATAACCATCTCTGAATCTGTCAATATTTCTGTCCCTTCCCCATCAGTGATACCTGAGATTTGGATTGATTGTATGGCATAAATTTTCCATTTAGAACTGAATATTCCACATTCTTTTGTTCTCTGAAAAATGACCAGTTTTGATCGCTCTAATAATCACCTTCTATTGTAGAAAGAAGCTTATGTGATAAGGGCTGAGTGATTAATGAATATAAAGATAAGAACTATGGGTACAGATCAGTATTATGCCCATTTAGAAGAATAGCTTCATGCAGTTCTCTGCTAGGGTCTATGACTTAGCAAGGATTTTTCTGTCTGTCTGGCCAAGTTAACTTTAGGTGGCATGAACTCTTTCCTGTTCAGAGAGCATTAAATCCAGTCAGAAAGTGGCTGGGTTTTCCCATAGTAGTATTTTACTATTGCATCAGTGGATGTATCCTACCAGACCATAGGTTATTGTTGTTAGAAGTTCACAGCTGGGAAGACTTTTACTGACTTTTCTTCCCTGGTAGTATGCATAGAACATTCTGGCACTCTAGATTTTATCCGGTAAAAAAGAACCTACCAGCCTGTTTTCACCTGGTCTTATGTCTGAGCATGTGGAACTACATCCAATTCTAGAAGGTAACCGGGAGCAATAGCATTAGCGTTTAGTGTTTTTAGGGCATCTGTGTGACTCCGTTGACCAACAACCTACACCTTGGGCTGGCTCTTTTACTTAAAGCCTGTGGTATCTAGGAGAGGTTAATTCTAATTATCCTCCTTCATTTATGACTATGTATATATTTTAAAAACCTTCTACAGCAGTGAGTTCCATATGGCATTTTCAAAGTTCTTTAGTTATCATTTCCCATTCTCTCTCTCTCTCTCTCTCTCTCTCTCTCTCCCTCTCATCTTCCATTCTACTTAACTTTTCTTGTCCCATTATTCTGTTTCTCCCATTTGTACCATTTGTATTCTATCCCTATTACCACGAACCCACCTGCACCCCCTTAGGAGCTCCCTGCCTTCGACCCTACTCCATTTTAAACACACACACCTGAGGGTTCCCAGCTAGAGCCTGCCTATGATGCAGAACATGTGGCACTGGGCTTTCTGAGTCTAGCCTCATGCTGGAAGTCAGCTCTCAGCAGTCTACTCTGACTTCTCTGTCATATATCTAGCAATGTTCTTTATCATTATAATGTGGTTTATATATAAAGTTTGGGGCTGTGGAATAACTTTTTGTACATTGCAAAGATGAGTCTCTGTTTTACCTCACCTGTCTAAGGTAATAAAGAGCTGAATGACCAGCAACTAGGCAGGAAAGGATAGGCAAGACTTCCGTGGAGAGAGGAACACAAGAGAAGAATCCGAGAGGTGACGATTCTCTAGCCAGACACAGGAAGCTGGACATACGGTACTGAGGAGAGATAATGAGCCACATGGCAGAATGTAGATTAATATAAATATGTTAATTTTAGTTCTAAAAGCTAGTTGGGAACAAGTCTAAGCTAAGGCCAAGCTTTCATATTTAATAGTAAGTCTCTATATCATTATTTGGGAGCTGATGTTCCAAAGAAAGTCTGGCTGCATTTGATGTCCACTTCAACCTCACAGTGTTTGTAAACAGATGGTGCACTGCTCAGCTGGATACTATGTAGAAAGCCTGCTGCAGCTCTGCCCAGCAACTTCCCAGAGCTGGGGTGGGTAAGCACAGCTCCTTATGACCTCAGACACAAGACTGTGGTCTCACAGACCCTCGGAGAGGCAGAGCTAGCAGCTAGCACCATGTTCTAAGTAGACCCACAAACGGAACCTGCAGGCAAGACACTCAGAAGGTCTTTGCAACATTTTGGCGAACATTTCCTGGAGCCAGGTATGCAGAAAGCCGTGTCCAAATGAGAAAACCTCTGAACAGGTTAAAGATGTGCTCAGGTACTGAAGAAAGAAAATAAAATGAGTAAAGATAGTCATAGGAAAAAAAAAGCAGTTTTAAAATAATAAGTAAAGTCTTTAAAGAGAGAGTACAGGAATATAAAAAGAATAAGCCACTTAAGGATGGAAAATATCATAGTGTAGGGAGGTTGGACCCTATAGAATTCTTTACTAATCTAAAAATAAAAAAGACAGCTGTATGTGGAAGTTTCTGTTTTGTCTGGTTCTGCAGCAGTCCAGTCCCAACAAGACAATATAGGGTTACACTAATTATAAAGTGTTACAAACTCACAGGAAGCTACGGGGTGGGGGGAAGCCATGTGGGTGCCCTGTGGGGTGGAAGCAAGGACAGGCACAGCCGGAGAGGAAGCTAAACCAGGGTGGATGGGAGCTGGGAATGCTAGGCTTTTTCCTAAATACAGATTCCTGGGTTTGGCTTCTAATTCCTAGAGCTGGAATTCCAATCCTAGTACTGGACTGAGCTGGTGGCTAAACAGTCTCAGANTATTAAATTATATATGTGTATATATATATATATATAAATTTGTGCCTCACACTGGGCACCAAAATGAAGCATTGAATAATTAAAAACTCTGGGAGAGAAATTGGGGTTCAATCTGAAGACTGAAGACCCAAAAACCTAAGCAGCCCGCCACTGGCCTTTACCTTGACTGCTGTCTGAAATGGTAATACTCTCTTTGGGAATCTCAGAATGAGAATGTAACTGAGAGCTGTCTCCTCCCATTTTATCATCCTCTGTAGTTCTGGGATTAAAGACACGCATCACTACTGCCTGGATTCAATGACAAGCTAGTGTGGTTACTGGGATTAAAGGTGTGTGTTATTGCTGCCTGGTCTATAAGGCTGGCCAGTGTGGCTGTTTTACTTTTCTGATTCTCAGCAAGTTTTATTTATTAAAATACAAGTGAAATGCCACTGCATTAGTTGCTGAGAGACATTGGTTTCTGAAAAGAACCATTGTAGATTCTTGTAAGATACATATTTGTCCAATAACCCCACAAAGGAAGAATTGTATCACTGAATTTCTAGCTGGAACCCAAAAGCAGAAGGTAGGTTGTTTGTTGCATTGATCAGGACATACTCTGTGTAATGTAACTTGAGTCTGTTTCATGACTGTATTCACAAGAGGGGAAGCAAAGGCCACTAGGATCAAATTAAGGCTTCCATTTCAAGTTCTGATAGAAATACTGTCAACATTTGAAAATAAATCTAACCAGGGCGCCTATTGTTTCTTCTTTCCTTACTTACATACACTGAAATAGCATTTCTGGAGAATTTGGAACTACATCTTTTTCCTTTCCATAATCATAATGAAGCATCTCTTACTGACCCACTCATGGTTAATTCTTTTAAAATATTTGATTACATTTCTTATTAGACAAAGAGATGCTTATTATTTGTTTATCTTGGCTCTTACTGCCTTTACTTCTGTTCAGGATTCCTTTCCCAATTCTATTCTTATCATATTTAAATAACTGAGCTTTTTCTCTATCCATACCATTGGTGGTTTGAATAAGAATGACCCCTAGAGATTCACATACCTGAATGATTAGACATTAAGAGTGAAATTACTTGAGAAGGATCAAAAGGAGTGACCTTAAAAAAAAATTTGTCACTTGAGTGGGCTATGCATTTTTTAAAAGCCCACAGCAGACTACATCTCTGTCTCCTCTGTCTGTCTCGCTGACTCGGACTCTCCCTCCCTCTCCCTCTCCCCCTCCCTCCCTCTCCCTCCTCCCTCCCTCCTTCTCCCTCCCTCCCTATCCCTCTCTCTTTCTCCCTCTTCCTCCTTCCCTCCCTGTCCCTGTNCCCTCTCCCTCTCTCTCTCACTGTGTGTGTGTGTGTCTATCACAATGACTTCTCCAGCACCATATCTACCATGTCTTCCTCCATGTTCCCCACCAAGATAATAGACTAAACATCTGACACTATAATGAAACTCCTAATTAAATTCTTTCTCTTGTAAGAGTTGCCTTGGACATAGCATCTCTTTACAGTAAGAGAACAGTGACTGAGTTAGACATTGTTACTGAAGTGGGGCATTTATGTGATAGACCTGACTATGATATTGGTTGGAGAAATATGGAAGGCTTTGTGACTTTGTGCTAAAAAAGTGTCTAGATGCTTTAAGGAGGAATTAATAAGCCATCCTTGTAGAGGCATGGGAAACAGTGCTGAGAAAAATTTGAACATGAAACACAGCTCATTTTTTCTTCAGAGAGGAAGAATAATAATAAGTGGTCTAGAGACCATGCTTGTGATATTTTGTCAAGAAATATGGTTGCTTTGGGCTTATCCTAAAAATCTTCCTGAGGCTGAATTAAGGAGATTTGGATTAAGGGAATTGGCAAAGAAGATTTTAAGATAACTTATATTGACTGTTTCATGAAGCTGTTAGTGATCACTCTATGCAGAGCTACAGTGAAAAGGAGAAACTAGAATTAAATAAAATGCAAAATGTAGAGTTTGAGGAGAAAAGGAACATCAGGAAGTGTAATGGATCTTTCTCCAGTGTTCAAAGAGATGAAAAGTTCAAAGAAAAGCCTGTTGCTAAATGGAATAAAGGGAGTGGCAATCTCAGGGCAACCTCATTCACTTAAGCTTCCAACCTGTGAAAAGGAAGGAAAGGAAAACTTAACTAGTGAAGGAGAGCACTGAGAAAAGACAGCTGATGCAGATGTAACTGAATGTGGGGCCTAATTCCAGTCCTACCACGTAGCACAACTTGACAACTTTAATCACATAGTTCTGTCTTTAGAGTCAAGGATACAAGAAAGAGGTTATGGAATCTCCCTCTACTGCAAAGAAAAGCTCCTGAGGCCAGATGTGTGTCAGAGGTGTTCCTTTATGGAGGCCCAGAAAGGCCATTGCACGAAGCTTGGATGTTGAAACCAGGATTGCCTTGGAAATCAAAGATGTTGAAGATGCCGGAGTCATGGAATACCTCCCAAAGAAAACTGCCAGCCAGCTGTGGAACCAGGTCAAGAGAGAGATATGTCTTGCAGTCAATGAAGCTGAAAGAAGTTGGAGATCTCAATAGTGTTTTGATATCATATATCAAGATGGAGATTTTGGAGTTTACCCTATTAGGTTTTTGTCTAGCAATTCCTCACTATGCTTCCTTTCTTCCCTTTCAGAATGGTAATGGATATTCTGTGACATTGTATGCTAGAAGTATGTGGTCTTCATTTTTATTTTGATTTTTTTAGAGAATTAGAGTTAAAATATTGCCCCAAGTTTAATAACAGTGATTGAGATTTGGCTTTTGAAACAGAGTTGAGAGTGTGAAAGACTTGGGGACTTCAGAAGTTCATCTGAATACATTTTTTTCATTATGATAGTTACAAGTCTAAGGGGCCCAGGGAGTAGAATGTGGTGGTTTGAATAAGAATGGCTCCCATAGGCTCATATATTTGGACAATTAGTCATCAGGGAGGTGTGGTTTTGTTGTAGGAAATATGTCACCTGGGTGAGCTTGAGGTTTCAACTGAGGCTTTTTTAGAGGAATGTGTCACCTGGGTGGACTTGAGGTTTCAAACACCCATACCATATCTAGTCTTGCTCTCTTGCCTGTGAATTAGGATATAGCTCTCAACTCCTTCTCCAGCATCATGCCTGCCATGACTATCACCATGTTCCCTACCATAATGATAACGAACTAAACCCCTGAGACTCTAAGCCAGCCTCTTGAAAGAATTGTCTTCATCTCTTCACAGCAAGAGAGCTGTGACTAACCCACATTGCAAGCTTGCATTGGAGAAGAGAGGGGGATTCTTTAACTCATCACACTTGTACTTGGTTTGCCCTTTATTAGCTGTTGTTTCCCACAACAAATTCAACTCCAGGACAAAACAAGAGCCTCTTCAAACAATAGCCCTTTGGTTTTAATGTGTAGGAAGAGGACACAGAAATTTCTGTATGATCCCTACTAATGTTGACATTTTCTTCAAATGTATATACTGAGATCTTATTAAAGAAAAAGGACAGTCTACAAGGAGCTTCTTGTCCGTGCAGTTATAATTGAAATGCAAATGTATTTCATCTTTTTTCTAATGTCTTTGTAAGTAACATTATTGATGGACACAGGATCCTCTTGGATAGTTTTTGTCATGGTCTTCAAATGTCAAAAGAATCATAATGGAAGTTTAGTATCCATGTCCCTTCTACAGGGAACCAATCCGCTTTGCGTTCAATTTGCTACACAAATTTACATCTTTTTTTTTAATTTTTTGGTATGCTTCTTTGGGAACAAATTTACATCTTTCAGATTTGCCATTGTTTCCTTGATCTTTAATAGTTTACTATTTCTATTATGTCTTCTCATAAAAAAAGACAATTGACCTCAACACTTACTAAATGAACCTATTTAGCCAGAAAATCATACTTCACACTGATTTCCATAAAGATAATAAATCTGAAAGATAAATAGTATTGATAATTTTGTAGCAAATTCAATCAAAGCAGTTGAAAATCACCCAGCCTTGTAGAGTAGAGTCAATTCCATCGTCAGACTATTAGATTCTGAAGGTCATGAGTCTTTGCTCTAAAACATCACTTATAGGAAGGAGTCTGAGCAAATAATATTGTATTGTCATAGACCCAGCAATAATACTTTGTTTCCTGCTGTGTCAAATTACTATATTTTTGATCTATAAAACAACATGATATAGCTGTCATAGAATCAGTTAAAGTGTTTGTAAAGTCACCATGAAATTGCCTTTGATAATTTCAATAGTAATGGGGAGAGTTAACTATTAAAGTGTTCAGTTATATCATGTGGCGATGATGCCAGTGTATTCCAGGCCCATCTATTTCATGTAAAATAGATAATACACACACTGAAATATTCGAAAGAGCCATTGCATTCACTGGATTGAACTGTCATCTGGTCTAATAACGTGAAACTCTTACTTCACTTCCGTGTCAGAAACAATATCATACTTTTTTTTGACAAGCTGTGTTTTCGTTTTCTGAATTATCCTGGAAGATTCAAAAACTGACTGTAGTGCTTTATAAGACAATAAATGAAGTAGAGTGCACCAAGCATTATTTTCATGTAATGTGGAGCAGGATTCCAGATGACGGAGTTATAATGCAAACTTGGCCCCTGCATATAACTCAGAAAATCATAGTGCACCTTGATAGTTGGAAACATGTTTAATTCCCTGAATTGATAAAATATACTTTTGTGTTTGTGAAGCAGATTTTAAACAGTATATTTCCTGCTTCAAATACCTGAAAAAAATAGTTTTGCATATGAACAACTGTATACATGGGTGTGTGTAACTTATTAGTGAGAACACTGTCTTATTCTCATTATACCGTATCTCATTAGTTTGTGGAAATTTTACTAAGCATTTCTTTTTATTGCACAGAACAATCAATGAGTTTCACTCGCATGGGCCCAATTCTGTCACTCAACAGCCACTTCCCCTGTCCCCCAGCCAGTCCATCCTTTCAAAGGTCCTGTTCATCATGGCAAAGACACCCTTTGTGTTCATGTTTCGATCTCACACTCCAAAAATCTAGATTGCACTCATGGCACAGAGCCCATCACATAGGTTTAATGGTGCAGGCATAGTTATCTGAAGGACAGTCTCCAGTACTTCCTGACATATCTTTCTGCACAGAAAGATGACCTCCCAATGAAATAAGGAAACATTGATGTAATTCTGTTTCCCTCAGCAAAATCTCACAAATATCATTCTGTTGCAGTTGTGGACATAGGAAAGGGTGAGTAATGAAGAGATGAAGTAGGTACGCATCAGGCTCTTCTAATTATGGATAATCTTCCTTTCTTGTTTTTCAAAAATCCACAAAAATAACCATTTAAACATTTAAACACCTTATCTAGGATTCCATATGGCACTTGGAGTCTACTGATTTTCATGATAAAATTAATCCTTTTCAAAGTAGTCCATTCAGGCTATTTCATCCAACTCACATGTTCATGCATACTAATGTGCACACGCACACACACACACACACACACATTTTAGTGATATGTGACTGAATCATCCATACCCAATGGACCTTGTTTACCATCACAGACTTACAAATGTCCACTATCCGTGTCCAGCGCTTCTGTATTCACAATACCTTAGGAACTGAAGCTACCTTGCTGTTCATCAACTAAGGGATGCATGATGAAAATAGGGTTCATGCACACAATGCAGAATTCTATAAAGCTTCAAAGAGAAATGAAATTTGCAGAAACATGAATGAAATTGGAAAATATCACAGTGTGATAATTCAGGAGAGACAAATGTCACATATTCTCTCTACTTTGTGGGTTCTACCTTCAGAACGTCAGACTTGATTTTCAGTTGGAGTATATGTTTGCAGAATCCACGAGGCTGTAAGAAGCCATGATGAGAAAAGGCACTGAATGAGGTAGACATGGTTGAACGCATACAGTTTGTGCTTGCAGATCCTGCTGCCTATAACAGTGACTTGCTTGGAAGCAATACAAGTGCAAAAATGTTACACATCATGGGAGTAACCAACCACTTTCTTATTGGATTTGAGGCTCACTTTATGGAATGGAACTCACTCCTGACAGAGCTGAAGTGGCCAAGAACACAAAACAGGATAGCCCATGGGCCTAAGGGAAAATCTACTACAATTGTTCTGTTAAAGGAACATAGTAATAACATGACTTCTAAAAGACACACTTGGTATACTCATGGTTCGGTGCCTCGCTTAGCACTCTTCAGGGAAATATCTTATTACAGTAGAAGCAGTTAGCACAGAAACCCACAACTGGACAATTCCAGAGTAGAAAGACTTTGGCAGATAATGGAATGTCTCCATTAAAACCTTGCTCTCAGGCCTCAAAGAAACACGTCAAGAGGATTTGGTAATATTTTAAGAACCAGAAGTGGGTGGATGGGCCAAAGACACAGTGTCTTCTTTACACAACAGAACTAATACATATATGAAGGCACAGAAATTGTTCCGGCACACACAAAACCTGTACTGAGAAGGGGAGAGAGATACACAAAGAGTCACACCCAAACCAAGAATCTATTTGCAACTGATACCTGCTAAGAAAGAGAAAATTGGTTTTCTCCAGTGGAGTGTCCCTGGATATACCAAACACATTCCAGAATAGGTTCTATGTCAAGGAGCAGTTGTGCAATACAAAATGAACACTGTTGGTTTTTTTCTGTACTTTTTGTTTAGTTTTGGTATTTTTAACATATTTTTATTGATTCTTTGGGGATTTCAAATCATGTACCCAAATTCCATTCATATCCCAGTCTTTCTGTAACCGCATTACACCCTTAAAACCTCCCCACAAAGGAAAATGAAAAAATTAAAATTAAAAATAGAAAGAAAAAAATCTCATTGATCCCTCTGGACAATGGCCTGCTCCTTCATCAGCTGCAGCCCTGTCTCCTACTGGTCTCAGCTGCCATGGCTCCAGTTTGCTTCACTCCCTTGTTCCTCTGTCTCTCTCACCTCTTTACCACACATTCATCACCTTAGCAGCACTGGGAGCTGTGGCATGTTTAGACCCTTTTGCTCAACCAGTTTTCCTTGCAAATGTTAATTTCAACAAGTCACTGGTCTAATTCTGGGTCTCTGGCTTCTGCTATACCATCATTCCTAGGTTTTCTCAGAGACTCATTGCAGATATCCTGATGTTGCTAAGAATCATCGATGGTGTGGCTATGGTTCTGCAGGACTGGCCCCTCCACACACTCCAGCAGGTCACAGATGGGGTAGATGTTGGGTTGGACAAGCTCAGGGTCCCAGATCTGGGGTTGGGTGGTAGCTGAGTTGATCAGCCTGGGTCTCCCCCCAGCAAAGGGCAGGCCCATCTCTCCAGCAGCCACATCATTGCTGAAGTTGCAGATCAGTGAGGAATAGCGCCAGCTCTCCTGATTTTGGTGGCTGGTAAGGCCACACACACCAACACAGACCGTAGCTATAGTAGGACCACAGACCCAGACATGGACCTTAGTGGCATCCAGGCTTTGACACCACCGTAGCCCCAGCTGGCAGCACAGGCCACTCATATCTGTTCAGCCTCTGGCAGCAGCATAGCTCCCTGGAAACCAGTATCAACTCAGGTGGCAACTCAGACCATGGTCATTCAAATAGCCCTTGGCATCAACTTGGGCCACAGACATCACAGAAGACCCTAAGCCTGTAGGGCCATGGACCCAGACATAAGCCTTCTGTTGCAGCCTGGGCCTGGACACCACCCTGGCCCGAGGTATCTGTGCAGGCTCCTCACATCAGTCTCTAGTTCCCCCACTCTCCACAGTGCATACCTCTGATTCTCTATCGCTCCCATCTCTCCATCACATATTTGTTTCTCATAATGGCACCTGGCATCTTGAGTTTGCAGGCCAGGCATGTCTTCTGGCTTACTCAGGTTGTTTAGGTCCTTTTGCGTTATTTATATTTCCTTCCTTCCTTCCTTCCTTCCTTTCTTTCTTAATATTTTGTTTTGAACTTTGTTTTTGTTTTTTTGCTTTCCTTTGAGAGAGAGAAAGAACTTTAAGTTGGGTGGGTGGGGAGACGAGAAGGGTTTGGGAGGAGTTGGAAGACTAGAAAGAATATAAAAATGTGTTGTGCAGAGAAACCCTGTACAACAATAATAAAAAAGAAAATAGAGGATCAATTACTGTGCCTCGAATTGTTTGAAAATGCATTAGTTAGGCGGTAGGAAAAAGATTGCCCCAAAGTTAGAATGTCTGAAAAAAATTATTTGGAAACATGCTAATTTGTAAGCTAATCCCTCCTCACACACACATGCACAAACAAATCAATAGAATAAATAAGGTAGATGATCTTTCATACATAGCAAGAAAATTAACCTTAATTATACATGTATACATCAACATAAAATTAACAAACATAGTCTTTACCATTAAAATTGAGCTGTTGAAATTTTCACAGGACAATATATACAGCTAATGTAAAATTCATAATATGGAGATGTGTGTGTGTGTGCACGTATGTGTGCTCATGTGTGATATACTAAATATTTTGATAACTGATGGAATGGAATGAATTTAAACTATCCAGTGTGGTGGGCCCATTTTAGGCTGAGAAGGCAAATCTGGATAAATGTAGACAGAGCAGGGTTCAATAGGAACTGGGGCATTGCTTTTCTTAGGCTGGTTCATTAAGAGGTACCTGCCAGGTAGAGAAGATTGTTGGAAATGAACTCATGATTGAGGCCATTGGTGCAGTTGAGTTAAGTATCCAGGATAAAGGGGGGAGTAAGAGTGACCTTCATTGCTGCAGTCTGACGGCCTGCCATCTGCAGACAGCTTGCTTACAACATCCCTACCATGATGCAGGGAAAAAAACTAAGTGGAAAGTGCCTTAGAGTTTAATTACCAAATAAATCATTTAGTAGCTCAGTTAGTTTAAAAAGTAGTTCAAGATTTCAAAAGAACTATGAAAAGTTACATATGTAAAACTTTACTGTGCAGAATTCAAGAGTGGTGGAACCCAAGAAGCCTCCAGAAACCTGGGAATCAGTTTCCTTGAATTGAATTGCTCTGATCTCAGGTTATATTGTATTAACTTCACTGGAGTCCAATCAAGTTGAATTGCCATAGACATGTGCTCCTAAATTCTTTTTTCCTCCATATTAAGCCAAGATATGCCTTGCCTCTGTCAGGGATGGAGAGCAGTTTACAAAAGCAAAGCAGACAAGAAATAGAGGTAGACCATCTCCTTTCTTCATCAGACCCACCTCCTTATTTCTTGAGTAAAATCTTCCTGACCTGCTTTTTTTTCTGAAAAAAATTTAAAATAATTTGCTCCCTGCAGATGTCACAGTGTTTGAGCAAGAACGTCAAACTTGTCTTGTACGCCTCCCAGGAAGGCACTTGGTATATGATGGAGTGCTGCCAATCAACATTAAGCTTTTAGGGAGCCAAATTAGACACATTTTCTATGTCTAAATGGGGATAAGGCTGCAGCTGCCAAAATTGTACTCTCTTGTGACCTAAATATCCAGAAGAGAGAGAAACTCTCTCTCTCTCTCTCTCTCTCTCTCTCTCTCTCTAGAGGAGAGGAGAGAGAGGAGAGAGAGAGAGACTGCCATTTAAATCAATGCCATCTCCTTGCTGTGATTCAGAAAGGAAGTAAAAGTCGGGCTCACCGTTGCTACTCTACTGCCCATTTAATAATTGTAAGTGTGTGCCCAGTGTCCAGGCAGCCTAAATGGGAAAGACATACTCACTGCAACTTCAGCTTTCTCTCACCAATAACTCAACCAAGACAAAGAGAGGAAGATGCCGGTGAACAGCTCTCCGACAGAATGTCCATTGTAAATGAGGCATCATGGGCAGTGTAGGGCACAAGGCTACCTTAAGAAATGAACAGTGAAGGGATCTCTAATTTAAATGGTTGTTTTTACTGACAGGCATTTCATGAAGGCAAAGGGGAAAGTCCAGAGTGTGTTGAAGCTGCTGTTCTGCCTAGGCCTGAGTTCCTACACTTGAATTGATTGACCAACACCTAGGCCAGTCTCAACTTTTCACTGATAGCATTTCTAGGCTCTCTGCACTGGGCTCAGGCAGGCTCATTGTTTTTATCATCTTTTCCCAAGAGTAGGATCATTGCATAAAACATGATTTTCAGATCAATGGCAAGAAGTCTACTAACTTAGGTGTTATCAGGTAGATGCTTTCTCCTTTGCATAAACCCAGAAAAAGAATTCTGTCTTTGGTAGTAACAGGCAGCCACCTTCCTTCCTAAATCAGTGTGTTAGCAATATCCTTGCATAAACATACTTTTCTTTTGAGGAATTTCATTATCTCATTTAATAAAGCTGATTAACATAACATGATTCCGTGTTTCTTCTTCCAGACCAAAGCCCACCAGTTATGTATCCACCGTCCTTTCCTCTTCATCTTCAAGACACTGTCCCGGATCCTCATCTGTTGGTCTGACTTCATCTTCAGTGAAACGATGAGGTCTGAACTTATGATTTTAGATGATAATTAGAACAAAAGTACTATGTATGTATGAAAATGAACACGTTTGTTTCCATATTGAGTCTCTAAAAAGTAGTAACCGAAAAGTTTTTGTTTTGGAGGAAATGAAGTCCTAGGCAACCAAGCACATGGTGCAGCGTTTTGCTCCAGCTCTCATGCAAGCCATAGAAGGACAGAAATGCTATGGGAAAAGCAGTGTAGCAGCTGGTGATTAGGGTCACATCTATACTTAGGGTGACATATCTTACACAAACATCCCCATGATTTTTGCAATATTAACTCTTTACTTTTTATTTTCTGCATTTTTGAACAATTATGTGTGTGCATGTAGTATATATGTGCACATGTGTTTGTGTGGGTGTTCTTGTTGTACACACATGTGTGGAAGCCAGAAATATAGATCAATGTCTTCCTCTATGGCTTTCTACTTTTTTTATTTGGAAGATATGGCCTCCTTATAGAACTTGAAACACATTGTTTCTGATAGACTAGCATTGCCACAAGTCCCTGGGACCTGCCTGTCTCTCTGTCACATAATCCCTCTGCCTGCAATACTAGGGTTACAGAAACCAATGCTTGGCTTCATGTGTGCTGGGGATTTGAATTCAGCTCCTCATGCTTGGGCAACAAGGGCATTACTAACTTAGGCATTTCCCTCATCCTTACTTTTAGGTCTGTTGGAATAAATACTTCTGGAGCACAGGGCACGAGAACCCTCAGTGGTGATCAACACCAGGCAATGAGCACACAGAAATGAACTGCCTTACCATGTTTACATACAAGCAAAGATGATCCCCCAACTAATAAGCATGTCACATCAGTCAGGAGAGGCAATGTTCTTGATATAACTTTTGTATTAACTCTATTTTCACACACACACACACACATGTGTATATATATGTATATATGCCCACATATACACACATGTGCATACATAAGTTTGTATATGTGTATGTGAAGATGCACATATATGCATATATATTGTATATATTCATATATATCCTCTATTTTACATACATGCATATTTGTATATTTATTTTCACACACGTGTATGTATAAAATACATATATATATATATAATATGCATACCCATATATATGCTTAAAAATTATCTAGACTCTCTCTACCAGGGGAGCAATGGCTGGAAGTTGTTATGTTAAGAACAAGGATGCCTGAGACTTGACTCCTAGTAGCTAAACAGAATCCTACATTGGGGTTCAATTAAGGATGCCACAAATACCTAAAAGGGGGTTAGAAATCTCAGGGGTAAAAAATTACTCACAACAGGAATCATCCATCCATATTTCTTTATTCTTCTTTCTCTTCTTTATCATTTCTATCAATTCTCTCTTGCTCTCTCTTGTTCTTTGTTTTACCGGTTGCAAATGTTCCCAGTCATATATATCCTTAAAGCCAGCAATTCCCCAGCCATAACAGGTTCCAGGGTTGGAATTCTTTTGCCCCAGAGGAAATCAGATAAGGGTTTTCACAATACACATAGATCCCTATGAGTGGCTAGAACAGGTCCAGCAAGCTCCTTAATGGAGAAAGTTAGTTAAGAAAGGAATTAAATCATCAGGGAATTCTAGAGGGCAAGGTTAGTACTACACTTTTAGGTGGTATAAAGAGCTAAAAGTTTATTTTCAGTAAATTTATGAATAGGACATGGATTGTTGAAAGCATCACACCGTTTCTTTTCTCCCAGCAACGTAGAGGCTACCAGGTAACCAGGCAACCTACTTAAGCAGTCAGGTAGAAACTGATGGCTCTTGATCAGATAACACATACACCAGACACTGTAGTTTCTACGGGTCTAGGTCTGGAGTTAGACTTACTGGAAGAAGAGACACAGGCCTCTAAGAATCAGTTCTGGACTATTCTGTTATCCGCCGTTCTGATCGTGGGTGTTGTGGGTCTTCTCTGGGTTGCAGTCAATTATCTCTTTTGCTGTCCTTGAGAGTAAAACAGAAGCCATCAATTTCCGGAACTAAGGTCATCAGTAAACTGAGGTGAAAGTGAGCATAAGGAGTTAAGAATTCAGTTAAGTAAAACCAGAACAGCAGCTTTGGGCAGGGAGTAATTTTATGTCCATGGAGATTGGTGAGTATCTTAGATGGGATGCTCTATGCCTGGACCCTAGGCATTGACCAAATGCCTCATAATAAAGATAATGGCAGGAAGGCAGCTCTCTGCGCTTACCTAGGAGGGAGAAACAAGACCTGGCGGAGGGAAACTGTTTTCACTAAATAGTTCTGAACTGTGGGAATTAATTCCCAAGGGAGTTAGCCACAGCAAAAAAGAAAAAAAAAAAGAACTACAGCAAAGGACAGCCATTTTATTCACAAAGCAATAACGCCAAAAAGCCTTGCCTTTGGGTTTAGCCTTTAGCAGATCCCTTGGCTCTGATAAGTCTCTCGTGAAAAGATGGCCGAGCAATTACTGTACAATGTTGTGGCTTGTAGTAATCCTGCACCTATGTTACAGTCAAAAGCAGAGCAGTGTATGTACCAAGGGTTGCCTTTGCCCTCCTGCTAGGATTCTCTACACTGACTAAACACTACTAAGTATCAAGCATAGGTACACAAAAATGTTTTTGGAGAAGTGCTGGCCCCATGCATCAAGGTGGAATGACTTGATAGCAACTTTTCTGAGTTCCAGGAGAACTTAGATGACAGAGTGAAGGTCGCATGTCCTGCAGGGGCTGCATTGTGGAGACTGGTCTTGTCACAGCAGCAGAGACCGACAGTGTCCCATAGGACAGGTCTGGCAACGCGGAGCAAACTGTGGAGAAACCATTATCAGGACCTGGCCGATGCCAGACAAGCTCTTTCGGACCACCCGTTCCCTGGACCCAGATGCCACATGGAGGGAGGGAGGGGACATAATGTTGAATGATATGACAGGAAAAAGTCATGGGGTATTGCTTCCTATCCTAAATGCCTTTAAATTATATAAAAGTCTGAGTGTTTAAGAAGAGGGTTGAAGGGGGGAGGAGAGAGGCAGGGAGGGGAGCAGAGGAAAATGTACAACTCAATAAAAATCAATAAAAAAGAAATTACTCTTCAACAAAGACATTGAGTATTACAGAATAAAGTTTTCTTTGTTCAGAAAAACTGATTTTGAAGGATTTGTGCTTTCTTTTCTATTCTTTTCTGGGATTTCTGACCTACGGAGACTCAGAGAAAAAAATGTTAGAGCTTGATAGCACTCCTTCTAACCAGAGATCTCCAGTTGCCTGTATTTTATTCACAATGACTGACAGGACATACAGTCTCCAAGCAAATAGATCTGTCCATTCATCTGCACCCACCACAGCCCTACTGAGTGCTCAATATGGCACTTCACACCTTTTGTTGTTTAAAAAGCTGATGCTTGCCTGCCAGGGAGGATAATTCATCCTTTTCATTCCAGCACTCAGGAGGCAGAGGCAGGCAGATCTCTGAGAGTTCAAAGACAGCCTAGTCTATAAAGTGATTTCAAAGCCAGGTAAAGATATATAGAGATACCGTGAAAACAATGACACATAATAGAGTTGACTTATCTCTTTTTTTCGCCATTTTATACTATTTTGTTCTTAACTGAATCAGTATTAGGAAAGAACTCTGCTGCTCTGACTGCATATGCAGACTTTCCAGGGGTATTTTGTGTCCTGGTAATTAAATCAATATGGATGTCCCCAGGAAGAAATTTCCTGAGACTGAAGAAGCCTCTATTTTAAATTACAAGCCTTAGTAATTTCAAGTCTATAACATACACACACACACACACACACACACACACACACACACGAGAGAGGGGAATTATAAGAGCTAATGAAAGTCTAGTAAATCCTTTTCTGTGTTTGTAATTTTTTCTATACTTCCCACTAATCAAGCATTTGAAATTCTTGCATTTTTTCTGGATTTTTTTTTTGCTTTAGAATGTATTGTAGCTTTCAAATCTATGCATTTTAAGTTCTTGAATGCCAGACATCTTTCAAGAGACCTCATAAAACAATGCTAGCATGTTTGATTTCACAATACCTTTCAAACAGCAAACAGGCCTCTCCTAAAACACAACTATATATTAATCAGTTTACATAAATTAGCAAATATCTAATGGTAGTTGGAAAAACACTCAACTTTAATCAACATACCTGAGTTTTCATTTTGGTCCAACTCTTCAGAGTAGACATGAAGATAGGACTCTCCATAGTCCCATTCCCTGGCTTCCAACCATACTCTATTTGAAGCACTTGTATAAGTAAATTTTCGTATGACTCATGAAAGGTGGCCAGCCCAATTGGTTAAAACCAAGTATTCTTTGCCTGAGTGTGGCCTAAAACTCCTACATCTATGCTAACTTGTTATGCAACATAAGAAAATATTATTTTAAATACAGATGTATGCATGATGGTTGATTAACTTGAAGGATAATGTTCTGAGGAGATTGAAGAAAAAATAGAATGTAATCATCATCATTACTACCATCACCACAAACACTGTCACCACCACCACCATCAGTACCATCTGTATCACCACCACGACTATTACTGCCATCACCACAAACACTATCACCACCACCACCATCAGTACCATCTTTATCACCACCATGGCTATTACTGCCATCACCACAAACACTGTCACCACCACCACCATCAGTACCATCTTTATCACCACCACGGCTATTACNNNNATCAGTACCATCTTTATCACCACCATGGCTATTACTGCCATCACCACAAACACTATCACCACCACCACCATCAATACCATCTTTATCACCACCACGGCTATTACTACCATCACTGTCACCACCACCACCATCAGTACCATCTTTATCACCACCACGGCTATTACTACCATCACTACAAACACTGTCACCACCACTGTCATCCTTACCATCACCACAGTCACTATTATCTTTATCATAGGCACTACCATCACCATTATCACCATAATCATTCATATCACCGTTACCACCAGCAATACCACAATCACAATCATCATCAAAACCATCATTATCATGCCACCATCACCACTATTGCCACCAACAAAATTACTCTGTTATTGCATTTGGAACCTAGTGGTAAAGTAAACACTGCTGATTTTATACTGAATATTGTTTCTTAGGAGAGGCGGTTTCAAGATAGGGTTTCTTGGTGTAACAGCCCTGGCTGTCATGGAGCAAGCTCTTGTAGACCAGGCTGGCTTGAACTCACAGAGATATGCCTGCCTCTGCCTCACGAATGCTAGAATTAAAAGCGTGCATCACCACTGTCCTGCCCATACTGAATATTCTTATGTGCTGTCATTATCTTATCTCTGAGTTCCTTGGTAGAATCTTAGAAGGGTCCCAATTCTCCTTTAGACTTCTAGAGTTTCTTTTACAGTGAAAAATGAGCACATATGTTAAAAATCTTAACATCCTTCCTGCTTCATTTTTATTTAAATTTTTTCTTTATATTTTTGTTTATTTGCTTAACTTTTCAGTTCTGTTTATTGGAATCTTAAACTCTTAGTTTAAGTGAATGCAATTATGAATCAAGCTTTTTTATACATGAGCATGCCCACACTGTGAAGTGGAGTGTGGCCATTTCTCCTAGTATCTCCACACAGAGACTTGTGAGTTGGGGAAGTATTTCATTATGATTGAACATTCAAGCTCCTCAAGCTTCCTGGGAGCACCAGGAATATAGACAAGGGAAGTGGATATTGTTTACCTACCATGAAAAGTGCTAGGCTAGAACAATTAGAAAATTGGTATCTTGACTCCATAAATTGTACAACGTTTATTAATGCTGGCAGTGCCATTCTTCTGACATCATTTTGTAAATATATTGCATTATGCTTCACAAAACGGCTTACACATTTTATTATTGTACATGTTGATTCAATCTGTTTTAGTATAGAACTGGAAATTGCAAAGTTGTAAACATATGGATATAACTGTGTCATTATTGAGCCAAAACTGTTTATCCTACTTATAATGAAGCAGAAGAATTCTCAGTTAGGAGCCGACTCAAGGGAGGGAGTCGGCTTTATTTCTGTGTAGCAAAGCTTTTGTTCATAGGTACTACTTCTAAAAACACACAATTGAAATCACTTAATCTGAAAGAACTTTAGAAATCCTAAAAACTCATGAAAATTAAATCTTAAATGTGAATGCTGCATTTGTTTCCTAGCCATTAATAGAAATCATCTTCCAGAGGAAGGAGTGCAAATGTTGAAGCAGTTTGTATTTTCTCTGTTCAAATTAGTTTTATGTCTACAACTTTAAAACGCCTCTAAATCAAAACTCATTATCAGAGAGCTTTTAGGGTGAGTCTTTCTTAGAGTGCGTCTTTCTTGCAATGTATCTCTGTATTTCCCAAGCTCTGTCTAAGGAGGTGAGAAATACCTTCAAATTGTATGATTGTTATATCTATCATTTCAGAAATTCTACAGTTTACCACGAGAAGCGGACTACATGAAGAATACATTAACATCTGTCTGTATTCCTCCCATTACTGTGTGTGTGACTGCAGTCTGGCCTTCATGAACAGCTCTGTTAAATTTTGATATTATCATTGATAGTGTGACAGTTTTGAAAAATTTGTCCTGAAAGTCAATTAAACTTTGAACTGTTAGAACCCTTTGATTTGAGGGACTCTTCCACTAAATCATCGAGCTTATTCCCTGACTTAGTGCAATTTCTTGATGATTGACAACCATTAACTCTGTATGTATTATACTCCCTCCGGGCACAAACACAGTTCTAGAAGAGCCTAGCTGGCCCCACACTTCACCGTTCTGGCTTTTCTAGGTTAACACTGAAGAAGGACACAGGAAGTAGAAAGAGCAGTATTGCATATCGCACCCCTTTGTGCATTCACCAGGTCATTGGAAAACAGGATCTAGGATTTGTTCCCTCTGGCCTCACACCGCAAAATTTAGTCCGTGTTCCAGAAATTACACAGTAATTAATGTCACAGGAAGTCTGTTTCTGTGTTGTGGCTTTCCTGGCAGACTTCAGTGCCAGAGCTAAGAGAATGAAGATGCAGCCAGAAGAACCACTGCTGGGGGCCCTGAAACTGTGCACAGCAAGACCACATTTGATTTCCCAGCCCTTCCTAGACTTTCAACCACACTGAATACTGTGGCCCAAAGGAAAAAGACAGCACAGGATTTCCCCAGGTACTGCTTATATTTCCTACTTTACTTTTGGACTTAAATGGAAGAATAATTGTGTCTATGATGAGAGAATAAAAAACTAATCTCTTACCCCTGTATATAGATGTGATCATTTGTGTTTTCTTCATGAACGAAGCATTTTTCAGAACAAAAATCATAACAAAGGACAATCACACCATTGTTTATTCTGCATACAGAACAGCCACACTAGAAAGTTCTATAGACTGCATACATATGTCATTTCCTTCTTGAAGTAGAGGAATGTATGGATTGTGAATTGTCCGATAAACTGTACCAAGCCTATGGACCATAAAAATGACTTCTTTCCCTGATATACACTCCTGTCTTTGACTTCTTTAGAAGACGTGATATACCCACTCTGCAGGGTGTTAGCAGGGTTTCTTTGATGTGTGTAACTGTTTCTAGCAAGTCTTTCTCTTGTGTCTTTATGGAATTATCCTACTCCATTCAAGACTGAGATTAAATATGCTATCAATCTGAAAGTTTCCCGAACCATTCAAGGCAACATTTTCCATGTGTCCCATTGTCTCAACAGTTATTTTTATCATGCAGCTAAATTTATCACTGACAGTGGGCCATGTTTCTGGCAAATTCATTAGAGGATAATGTTATTGAGGTCAAAGACTGTTTTATTTATCATGTGCACTTCTCTAATTAATGCACAAACAAACTCATTTTAACAAAGAAGTGAGCTCCAAGGGTACCCTGCATGAGTATTACAGAGGCTAATTTATTTTGCATGGCACAGTCAGAGTGACAGATGAAGGTGATCAGGGGACCCAAGTTTCATTCATGGCATTCCCTGCCTACTCATTGGATATCAATCACACATATGTGTGAAGATGCTCTTACCATTACAGGTCACAGGATGGAATGAGGCAGTTTGGAATGAACACTGCATACATGCAGGTTGCTGCAAGAATGAAGGTTGTGCGTACATAGAGGAGACTTGTGGTGACATCCGTTCCATCTGGGTTGAAGGTTTGACTTATGGTGATTTCATGAGCACCATTTAGTGACTGAATGATTGAGACTCAAGAATGAATAAATGGCTGAGTGAATGTAATTTCACACAGAAATGGAATAAAAAGGAATCTATGTCTTTTCCATGTTTAACTGAATATTGAAGAATGTACAGGCAAAGTCCTGTAGGTTAGCATCCTAAGTATTTTAATGGAACCCAATTTCTGTTATGATCTATTTCAGTTGGACATGCTTTTGGCACCCAGACATTACTGGTGTACAGTAAGATCCCTCAAAATAACAGCGAGTGTTAGTGAAACTGATCTGTACTGTGTGCATAACACAGTTTTTAAACATTATTAAGTATAATCCCCCTGCAGGCACCACAACCTTAGGTATCTTAAATGCCCTCGTGACTGACTTGGGAAACTTAGTCACTATATATTTCTTTCTAGGTAAGGGGAATGTTCTAGATAAACACAGCACAAATCTGGAGATTTCTGAATCTCAGATGACAAACAAATGCTTTCTTGTACTGAAGACTAAACATGGTTATACAATTGCCGTTAGGTTCTAATTCAAAGGGTTGTTATCTGCCTGGGCATTTCTAAGCCACTTGACCATATTTCAGTAGGCATATTATATTTAAATATCAATATAGTCTTTAATACCCCATGTTTCTGCTACAGTGTGACAAGAAACTTGTGCCAATTGGTAAATTCTATTTTTGAAATGTTTTTTAGTTATTAACTAAGACTGACAACTCAAACTCATCTGTGATTGACACTATTTACAAACACTAGGTGGCGCTGAGTTATTAAAAGGCCAATATCAGTGCTGCCATATTTTGTGTGTGTGTGTGTTTGTGTGATGGGGGAGGGGAACTGCGCAGGACACACCCAGGAAGGATCTTAACTATGGTTGTTTACAAGGACAAGTTGGAATATAGATCTTGTATATGATACAATGTTCTTTTTATAATTTCATATCAAAGATTACATTGACAATCATATCCCTTAATCCCCAACTTCAACCTCCTTGAGACCACATTGCTTACAAGCAGCAAATCGTAAGCATAAAAGCATACTTTTGAGTAACTTAGTTGCACTGGTGGTATGAACACTTAAGATACCGCAGCGGTTGTGTGGCTCTACATATCCTGCCTTGGGAAGTAAGAATTTTCACTTATATACAGTCTATGAAGTAGACAAAATACATACATATTTTGTCACACAAACATGATGGAGAAACAACCAAGGATGGCCAATATGAAGGGACAGAAAGCTCTTAACAGAAGTCAAGGTCTCAGGGGGCTTAGCTTTGCCTTCTCAGCAGCATAGTGTTTAATATCTTTTCCTCAATGACTTTGAATGGTTCTAACAATGCAACTTCACCTCCCTTTTGTCCCATTAGGATTGGGGTGCGGAGTATGCTCTATCTACTAATCAAATAACCCAGAAGTTGGATTTGACTTACAGATTCAATCTGTTTAAATATCAGCATGAAGTTGTTTACTTGGTAACATGTACCATTGACTCTTCTTATACACGCTGTAAAGTAGTTTGGCTAGGTTTCCATAAAGTCGTGTAAAGACTGCATTTTCTTCTCCTCTTTTTCTTTAATGACAATATAACAAACTATGTGCTTGAAATACATATGATACACTTAACTTCCTTTCTAAGAACTTACAACTCTAGGACCCTCACTCTCTAGTCAAACTTGCTGATTGTCTCAATGCAGATACAAACATTGGAGCTATAGCAGAGTCTATGAAGGATGTAGAGCAGTACCATAAAGATGAAGAGAAAATAACCCTTTCTAATCAATCAACCAATCAATCAATGAATAAATAAAGACATCCACCATGTTTAGTTGGATGATAACATAGAAAGAAAGAAACTTTCCGCATGCTTTGAGCCTTAGTTTTTATTTGTTTAAATCCCTCAAGTAATGGCCTAATTACTATATGTTTCTTTTTTAAAAAATTATTATGTAATATTTTGTTCTTATTTTGTGAGAAGTCTTATCTCAGGATAAAACAAATTTAATTAGTGGTGAATTTTTAATTTCTTCTAAACCTGTAAGACAGTTACAGAGAGACAGGACCTCAGAAAACATCCTATTAAGCTGCATTTATAGGAAAAATGAACAATGAAAAAAATTAATATAGTAATTTCATTTTGGTAATGTTTTTCATACAAAGGAGAACAGAGGACAGAATACAATAGGAAAAGGACTTTCATTCTGTCCCCATTTGCCTCCTTAGTCTTCCTTAGTCACCCATTTTTGCTTTTTTGCTGCTCCTCTGTGTCCTTAGAAGAACCACAAAGGTTGATAAATGTCTTTATGACATGACATCTTACCTGCCTCCAAGCAACAGAAAGCCTTGGTGAGCAGATCCTCCCAGGATGAGGGATAGGGCCATGATGGAATGATTGCATCCAGAGCAGCAGCCCCATCCCAGGAATAAATCTTTGCTCAGGTGGTGACAGTGACAGCTTTTTGAGAGCCAGGTGCAAGAGCAGAATTGAAACTGCAGCGAGCCATCAGTTTATTGTCCTAACCAAGGCCACCTAGCTGATTCCTCAGATATATATACCCAGTCTCTGTATTTCTTCCCTTTTCTATTAAATCCTATGCTTCTATGTGACCCTCAATCCATGTGGTCACTTGAAGCCTTCCTATGTTCACCCAGCATGCCATGTAGAACAGTGTTCAACTCTGCCCTTCACCACTCCTAGGCAAGTATGAGCACAAATAGCCAGCCCCAGTATGTGCACAAAGCAAGGACTCCTAAATCTCTGGTTGGAACTTCAATGAGGATGTGGTTGACCTCCTGCCTTCACAATGGCTCTTTGTCAATAACCAGACCCTGAAAGTTCTAGCGACCACATCCCTGCCCCAGAAAGAGTGGTGCTCCAAATACTGTTGTGAGAAGGTCAGGCATAATGCCAGTGAACATCCGATGCCGTTCACTACTTTTCATTGCCAACAAAAGCAATGGGCATCACAGTCAACACAAGGCACCAAACACTGGCACCATCAAGGTTCCAGAGATGAGCAGACACTGGGGTCCAAGTCGGTCCTTCTGTTAGACCTCCAGCAAGTTCTTTCTTACTAAAAAGCAAAGCAAAGATCCTATTGACTTGTCTTTCACGGTAAAGATGTGATGAGGACCGCCATGAAGACCTAGCTAGTTTATCTGGTCTAGCTCCTTTCAGTTAACAAAGGCCCACTTCCATAATCCCCTGCGGGAGTCAATAATGCCTGCTGTTATTCCTCAAGAATCCTAAGTAGACTTTTTTTCAACAACAACAAAAGAGAATAAACAGGAAAAAATCAACTGGAGCCAGGATAGAACATATCCCAGAACAAAATGTTTGATAATTATTTCTAAAGAAAAGGGGTATATAGTAATTAGGATGTCACTTGAGGAATTACAACAAAGGAAAATAACAAAGGTACAAACCACACTGAATGTTTTTCTCTTTCCAAGTTATAAATCAACTGAATATAGTGGATGTGTCCAGCACTGCTAAGTAAATAACAACCACATACACTACAAAATCAATTATAGACTAAAAATTACTATCAAGACTTAAGAAAAAACTTTCCATAAGTGATAGAAAGTACATATCACATGTACTTATCACCAATAAATGAAGAACAATTGAAGCACCAATTTACCTGTCTTTCAATTTCCACTGACACAAAAACAAAACAAAAATTCAAAAGCTAAGTGATCCCAGGAAAGCAATATTGATAAGATATTATTTTTAATAAGTAGGAAGGTTGTCAATATTTACACAGTCTAGAAAAAGACAAGTGTGTTGATGGGGATTTTTCAATACACACATGCACATGCCTTCATGCTAGCAAAGAATAATGTCTCACAAGTCGAACTCAGGAACAAATATTCAATAAAACGAAAATAAGAAAATAAATAGTGGCTGTGGTGGCAGTTCATCACACCATCAGCAGTAATAAACTGCACATTTTTAGATGGATGAATGTTGCTTCATTCAAGGGTTCCAGACCTTCCTGAACAGTTTCTTTCTTACTGATGCCTGTCCAGCCACATGGGCTTCTTCTTAATCACTAAGTAAGGCAGCCTCTCCTACAGCTAAAGTCCAGGGCTGGGCCAGCCCGGCCGGAATCCTTCTCCTAACAGCCAACCACAGCCCAAAGCTTCTGGTTAACTTTTCCTCTCTGTGTTGACATCAGTTTATATTTTAATATTATCAGAGAGGACTTGGCAATCATTTTAATTATTACATGCCACGCATGCCTATCACTGTTTCCGGCTGACATCTTCAGTTCCCCCACCACATCTGTTGTGTTTGCTTAATTTTTGCTGCTCTTCCTTTAAAATGTAAAACACCAAAGTGATTTTTTTAGGCCCTATTTATTTAGTGTGTGTGTGTGTCTGTATGCAGTTGTATCTGTGTGTGTGTATGCACACACATGTGTACGTGTACACCATGGGAGTCAGCTCTTTTCCTCTTTCTATCATGAAGATCCCCAGGATTGAACTCAGCTCTTCAGGCTTCACAGAAACCACTTGTAAGCAGAGAAAATGCTTCTTTTCCTAGATATTGCTCCCCTGGTATCATAATAATGAACTAAACTTAATAACTATACATTTAATTTGCATGAAAATATCGAAAATATATGGATATATGATAATGACAAAAGTAATTAAAGTTGACACCAAAGAAATCTGATAGAGACCCAGAAAGAAAGAATAGACAGGCTGAAGTGAAAGACTAAATGTCAGTACACAAACAAGGTGTGGTGTAGCATGTCTGCAACCCCAGCACTGGTGATGCCAAGGCATGAAGATTGGTATGGGTTTGAGGCTGCTGTGAGCTAAAGATTGAATTTCAGGCCATCTTGAGCTACAGGGTGAGGGTCTCAACTAGAAATATTGATATAATGAAAGGGATAGAGCATCTACTTTATAAATCAACAAGGTGTAATCTTAAATACGTGTTGTAGTGCATTTCTGGTACTATGATAAAATGCACCAATGAAAAGAAATCTAGAGGAGCTTGAGACAGTTGGTTCTAGGTTGCTGCCTGTCGCTGTATGGCACTTACAGAGATGGGTGCTTGAGACAGTTGGTTCTAGGTTACTGCTTGTCACTCTATGGCACTTACAGAGATGGGTGCTTGAGACAGTTGGTTCTAGGTTGCTGCTTGTCAGTGTTTGGTACTTACAGAGATGGGTGCTTGAGACAGTTGGTTCTAGGTTGCTGCTTGTCAGTGTTTGGTATTTACAGAGATGGGTGCTTGAGACAGTTGCTCATACTGCATCTACAGTCATGGGTGCCTGCTAGTTTACTCAGGCACTGGTGAGAGCCCAGCCTAGGGCATGCGCTACCCACAATGGGCTGTATCTTTCTGTGCCATTTCACATTAAAAACAATCTAATCTGACCTAAAAACAAGCACAAATTCTAAGATTGTCTTCCCAGGTGACTCCAGAATTGTTAGGTGACAGTGGAAACCAGCCCAAATAAGATGTAAACCACAAAGAAGAGTTGAATGTAGAGAAGAGCATGTTGTCATTCAGAGAAGATAAAACGGAAGGAAACAAGCACAATTATCTGAGAAGTGTTCTAGTCACTCACCTGAGGATGAGACAAGACCCTGGTGATTCTGAGCCACTGACTGCCTTTGTTGACTAGAGTCAAGGTCAGCTTCCCTGCACACAAGGAAGTTTCTTTACCTCTACCTTGACCCATTAAGGAGGTGGTTTAATGTTTACAGAAGCCACAGACTCTAAGCATTTTATTCTTAGCATCTTAGTAATCACATTCTTTGCTTCTCTACTGACAACACTCCCCACTGCAATCCTAACAGGGTGAAAGAGATAACAAACACTAAGAAGATATTTATTGTAATGCCACCAGGAAGTACATTCCCCAGCAGGAAAAAGGAAAGATAGCAAAATTTAGGAATCAGCAGCTAGAAAAGGGCCTTGCAAAGTCACCACATGGAAAATGAGCAGACGATGATAAAACACACTAAAATTCACAGACAGCCTTTTTACTTGCTTCTTTAAAACTGCTTCTTTAAAACTGTTTGAAGAATACATTTCTTGAATAGGTGTAATGTTTATTAAGTTTAATATTAATCCCCCCATATTTTCTCCACTGGAAGTCTTGCTTGGTTCAGGCTCTTTAGTTCCCCTTTGCTAGGAGTCTTAGGTAGGGTCATCCTCACAAATTCCAAGGAGTCTCCATTGCACTAGGTTTCTAGCTCTTCCCAGAGATACCCCCAGATTCCTGTGGTCTCTCCCAGTATTCCCTCCTCCGATGCTCTCCCAATCTGATCCCTTCTGTTCCCATTTCTACCTCTGATCCATATCCATCTTTTAACCACCAGCAACGTCTATGCTGTTTCCTATTCAGAGTGAGGTTCATGCATCCTCCCCTGAGCCCACCTTGTAACTTAGCTACTCTGGGTCAGTATATTGTACCATGGTTATCTTTACTTTATATCCACTAACAAGTGATATATATTAATAATCTAATAACCACTTATAAGTTAGTTATACAACATGTTTACCTTTCTGGATCTGTGTCACCTCATTTAGGATGATCTTTTCTAGTTCCATCAATTTATTGGCAAATTTCCTGATGCCATTGTTTTTAACAGATGAGTAATGCTCCACGGTGTAAATATCCCATATTTTCTTTATCTATTCTCTGGTTGAGGGGTATCGAGGTTGTTTCCAGAGTCTTGCTATTATGGAGAAAGCTGCTATGAACATAGCTGAGCAAAGGTTGTTATACAGTAGAGCATCCTTTGGGCTGGATCTTGAGGTACATCAATTCCCAATTTTCTGACAAATTTCAACATTGATTTTTAAAGTGGCTGTCCAAGTTTGCATTCCCACCAGCAATGGAGAAGTGTACCTCTTGCTTCACATTCTTGCCAGCATGAGTTTTCAATTGTATTTTTGATATTAACCATTCTGACAAGTGTAAAATGAAATCTCAGAGTTTTTTGTTTTATTTTGTTTTGCGTTTCCCTGATGGTTAAGGATGTGGAACATTTCTTTAAGTGTTTCTTGGCCATTTGAGATTGTTCTTTTGAGAATTCTCTTTATACCTCTATCCCATTTTTAAAATTGGATCATTTGATTTGTTGATATCTAGTTTCTTGACTTGTTTATGCATTTTGGATGTCAGTCCTCTGTTGGATTTGGGGTTGATGAAGATATTTTCCCATTTTATAGACTGCAATTTTTCCATTTGATGATGTTCTTTATCCTACAGCTTTGTAGTTTCTTGAAATCCCATGTATTATTGTTCATCTTAGTTCTTGGAAGACTGGTGTTTTGTTCAGGAAGCTTTCTCCTGTGCCGAAGCATTCAAGGCTATTCCACACTTTCTTTTTTATCAGGTTCAGTGTATCCGGTCTTATGTTGAGGCCTTTGTTTCATTTGAACTTGAGTTTTCTTCAGGGTTATAGATATGGACCTATCTGCATTTTTGTACATGGTGGCATTCAGTGAGACCAGAACTTTCTGTTGAAGATACTTTCTTTTTGCTATTGTATAATTTTGGCTACTTTGTCAAAAATCTGATGTGAATATATGTGTGGATTTACTTCTGGGTCTTTGATTTTATTCCATTAATCAACTGTCATTTTGTCAGTACCATGTGTTTTTTATTAATATATTTTTGTAGCACAGCTTGTACCCATGGGTGGTAATATTTCTGGAAGTTCTTTCATTTACAGGATTTTTTTTGGCTATCCTGGTTTATTTGTTTTTCCATGTGATATTGAGTACTGTTCTCTCAAAATTTAGAAAGAATTGTGCTAGAGTTTTAATTGGAATTGCATTGAATCTGCAGATTGCTTTTGGTAAATTGGTCATTTTTACTATTTTAATACTGTTAATCCATGAGCATGGGATTTTTTTTCCATTTTCTGATATGCTCTTCGATTGATTTCTTCAAAGACTTGAAGTATTTGTCATATTTAGTATCTCACTTGCTTGTTTAGAGTTACCACAAGGTATTTTATATTATTTGTGGTTATTGTGAAGGGTTTTTCCCCAGATATATTTCTAAGCCCATTTATTGTTTGTGTATGGGAGGGCAACTTTTTTTTTTTAGTCAATTTTTGTGTTAAACCACTTTGCTGAAGATGTTTATTAGTTGTAGGATTCTCTGGTAGGATTTTGGGGATTGCTTATGTATGCTATGATATCATCTGCACATAGTGAAAGTTTGACTTCTTCCTTGTCAAATTATATCCCCTTGTTCTCCTTTTGTTGACTTATTTCTTTAGCTAGAACTTCAAGTACTATTTTGAACAGATATAAAGACAGTGAACAGCCTCGTCTTGTCTCTGATTTAGTGGAATTGTTTTTAGTTTCTCTCCACTTGATTTGATGTTGGCTATAGGTTTTAAGTAAATTATCTTTGTTATGTTTAGATATGTCCCTTGCATCCCTGATCACTCTAAAACTTTTATAATGAAGGGGTATTGCGTTTTGTCAAATAATTTGTCAGTATCAAATGAAATAAATGTGTGGTTTTATTTGCTGTATTTTTGGTGTTTTTCTTTCAGTTTGTTTATAAAGTGGGTTACAATTATAGATTTTCATATGTTGAAATCTGCATCTCTGGAATGGAGCCCACATGGTTATGGTGGATGATCTTTTTGATGTATTCTTGGATTTAGTTTGCAAATATTTCATTAATTAATATTGTTTACATCAATGTTCATGAAGGAAAATGGTCTGTAATTCTCTTTGTGGAGTCTTTGTGTGGATTGGGTATTAGGGTGACTATGGTCTCTTAACATGAATTTGACAATGCTCCTTTTGTTCCTATTTTGTGGAATAATTTGAGAAGTCATGAAATCATGAAGAATTCTGAACTAAAATCATCTGTCCTTGGTTTTTATTTTTTGGGGAAACTTTTAATGAATGCTTATACTTCCCTGTGGGTTATAACATTATTTAAATTGCTTATCTGATCATAGTTTAACTTTGGTATGTGGTATATAAAAAAATTGTCAATTTCTTTTAGATTTTCCAATTTTAGTTTGGTTTTCCAAATTTTGTTCTTTAAAAAATAAAGTATAGAATTTTTTAGTTATGATCTAATGATACTTTGGATGGATTTCCTCATATCTGTTATGACACCCTTTAATTTCTGGTTTTGTTAATTTGTATATTCTCTCTGTGTGTTTTAATTAGCTTGAATTAGGGTTTGTCTATCATGTTGATTTTCTCAAAGAACCAACTCTTTGTCTCACTGACTCTTTGCATTGTTCTCTTTGTTTCTATTTTATTGATTTCAGCCCTGACTTTGATTATTTCTTGCCATATACTCCTTTTGGGTGCATTTTTCTTTTTGTTCTAGAGCTTTCAGATGTGCTGTTAACTTGCTATTATGAGATTTCTCCAAATTCTTTATAAGGCACTGAGTGCTATGAACTTTTTTCTTAGCACCGCTTTCATTGTGTCCTGTAAGTTTTTGTAGGTTGTACATTCATTTTTAATTGAATTCTAGGAAGTCTTTAATTTCTTTCTATATTTATTTATTTACTCATTGGTAATTAAATAAAGAATTATTCAGTTTCTACAGATTTGTTGGCTTTCTGTTGTTTCCGTTGTTGTTGTTGAAATCCAACTTAATCCATGGTGGCCTGATAGGATACAGGAGGTTATTTCAGTTTTCTTGTAGCTGCTGAAATTTGTTTTGTGACTGAGTATATTCATATTCATTTTAGAAAAGGTTCCATGAGGTGCTGACAGTAAGCTGCATTCTTTTGTTTGAAATATTCTCGTGTATCTGTTAGGATCATTTGATTCCTAAAGTCTGTGAGTTACATTATTTCTCTATTTTTTAAATTTGATTTTGTTATCAACTATCTATTTTTCTCCATATTTAGTGATTGCCGAGTATAGTGGTCTTTGCTGGTGTGCATGGTCTCTTAGAGTCTACAAGACACCTTTTCAGGTCCTTCTGGGTTTTAGAGTCTCTGCTGAGAAGTTTTGTATAATTCCAAATTGTCTTCCTCTTTATGTTACTTGGCCTTTGCCCCTTGCAGCCTTTACTATTCTTTCTTGGTTCGGTATGTGTAGTGTTTTGATTATTAGATGGCATGGTGACTTTCTTTTTTTGATCCCATCTACTTGGTGTTCTGTAAGCTTCTTATATCTTTATAGTAATGTACCCCTTCAGGTTAGGAAATTTTTCTTCTGTGATTTTGGTAAATATATTTTTCTGGATTTTTGATCTGGGATTCTTCTGTTTCTATTCCTATTATTCTTAGATCTGATCTTTTCATAGTGGCCCAGATTTTCTGAATGTTTTGTGTTTGCAGGGTTTTTTTTTTTTAGCTTTAACACTTTCTTTATCTTCAACAACTGAGATTCTTTTATTCTGCTGATGATGCTTATGTTTGTAGCTTCTGTCTATTAACCCAGATCTTCTAATTCTAGAAGTCCCTCAGCTGTTGCTTTCTCTATTGCTTGTGTTTAGATATTTAAGTCCTGAATAGTTTCCTTTACCTGTTTTTTCTTTTCTTTTTTTTTTTTTAAATTCTTAGCATTCTTTAAGGACTTTATTGATTTCTTCCGCATTTTCTTTTGGTTGTTTTTTCCCTCGATTTCTTTAAGAGAGTTTCTTATTTCCTCTGTAAGGATCTCTCTCATCTTCATAAATTTGGTTCTAAGGTCATTTTCTTGTGGTTCAGCTGCATTGAAATGTTCATGTCTTGCTCTTGTAGGCTGGATGGGCTCTGGTGGTGTCTCATTACCCTGGCTGTTGTTGATTGTTTTCTTACAATGGCACCTGGGTTTGGGATGATTAGGTCCGGGTTCTGACTTCTGAGTGTGTCTTTGTTAGATGGGTGCTTCATTCTTTGGTTTCTGTTTTCATTTTGAACTTCTGTTCTTTGTGGCCTGGATTTCTGGTGCCTTGTGTGACCGCTGATCTAGTAAGGAGTCTTTGTCCAAGTTGGGTGCTGACCTTCTGTGAATTAGTTTGACCTTTGTTGCAGCAAGGAGTCTCTCTGTTCTTTCAATTGCTGTCACCTTCACCTGAGCATCAGGAGTTCTCCAAGTTTAGGGAATGGGCCTGGCCTCAAGTCTGGCAATGAGGTGGGAGGGGTGGGTGGTGGAATGAGTCTTGGAGAACAGAATCAAATGAGGGTGACAGTTAAGCTGACAGGGAAGCCACACATCAAATACTCTGACTGTGGTGGCCTGCAATTGAGCTGTGTGAGTTTGCTGAATTGTTTTATTTTATTTTGAATTAGAAAACCATAGTTTCATATATTTGTAAAAGGAAAATTGTATTTCAAAAAGAGAGTGATCAAATTATATTAATTATCATATAAATAAAGAAAATATTGTCTTTCTTTGAGCTAACAATGACTTTCCTCTTAGCTGCTTTATGTATACAATGCTGGCCATAATCATGTTGATAATACAGTGGATGGAAGGAGTCATTCTTCCTAAGGAGCAGGATTTCACACAGATTGACCAAATCTTTCATTTACTATGCCCACCACCTGCCTCTGATAACCATTTTCTCCTGTGTCGGAGAAACACCAGGCCTTCCAGACCACTTTGATGAACACTTATACAACCAGAAAAAAAGATGAATAACCAGTGATGGTGATGGAGTTGATGGTGCTGAAGTTGGAGCAGTCATTTTGTGGAACAGTGTGACTTGGAGTCTAACTGGTTACCAGAAACCCACCTTCCCTCCTGTCCTCCACATTGCTTCCTCCTTCTAAAGGTCAGGTCCCAGAGAGCCCCTTAGCCACAGTCCTAAACTCACTTCTCACTGATATCGCCACATCTGACACTTATTTTCATCTTCTTTGCACTCAACAATCCAGAAATTGCATCTTTGTATGTTAGTTTACTTACATCAATATTATTTATCCAAAACCTTTATTTTTTTAGGTAAATAATTATTTCTGTCCCATTTACTGTTCCCTCACAGAGCAAGAAGAATGCGTGACATGTTTGATAATTATGCTTGTCAGTGGATCTATTGACATTCATTGAGAGTTTATTCTTCCCTTGTGATCACTAACATAGCTACTTTACTTCTAGATTGCTTTCTCTAAAATACAATAATAGGTAACATTATTATCAGCAATATCATTTTGCTGGAAAATTAGATGGTTAGAAGAGTCAATAAATGACCAAGGTCATAAAACTAGTGTATAGTAGATACAAACTCTGCAGCCAAGTTGAGACAACACTCTGACAGATTACCTTCACAAGCCAAAAAACCCTTGAAGAGTTTGGATGTGAACGAGATAAAAAAGAGAATATGTTTTCATATATTTGCAGATATTTAAGCAGTTTGTATAGACTTAATAATATGACAAATTCACTTACTTTTTTCTCTCTCCTATATAAGCATATGTGTGTCACATATATGAGAAAAAATCACAATTATTAATCAGAAGAGCTATTTAAGCAAAGTTGAAGGTGGGAAGAGGCATGAGGCATAGTTATTATTCTAATATTTGTAATTTAGAATGTGTTTCTGATTTTGAAGTTGAATTCCCTTCATTAATTATTCCCTGTCATGTTGCCATGGTTACAATTACTCATAGTAACTGAAGCTGTCTGAGGCTGCAGGCAGATCATGAAGAATATTGCGTCAGATTTCCACTGAGCTACAGAATGGAAATTTTGTCATCTTCCAATTTAAAGCTTTCCAAGTTCCTTTAAAGTGTTTTATTAATAATGTATCACATAAGGAAATAGTACATTTGGATAATTTTAATTTAGTTATCAAAAATTTTGTTCCAAATTGGTGCCACTGGTGTATACACTACCATACTTGCCTTTATCAAAAATCTCATTCAACCACATAGTCTTGTACTTGAAGTGCTTTGAAAACTGACTTCATTCAGTGTGGTTCTGGTTGGGAAGTATTAAGAAAGTGGATTTTAAGCAACAAAGATATCACATAATTTCACTCAAAGTAATCTGTAAATGCAAAGTTTGCAATTCAGCCTGGCACAACAAACAAGTCTTTTTTTTTAACTACTTCTCCCTCAAGAATTTGAAATATAAAGCATTTTAATATCTCTAAAGTAGTTTAAAGAATATGCATATATGCCCAGGAGAAATTAAATTTAAGGAAAAATACCAAGATGGCCTCACTCATGTCTGTATGTGTGTGGAAACTTGAATTTTTATTTTTTCCCTCAAATATTTTATTCAAAGTACAATAATTACTTCAGAGTACAAGATATTATACATAGCAGTCCCATAAATACAAGGGCCCACAGCACCGTGGTGGCACAAGGTGATGCTCTGTTGAGGACCTTTTACATGTTAGGAAAGCATCATTCACTCAGCCACCTGCTAAACACCAGGTTGTTTTTAGTTTCTATCAAGTATATTTATTTTAGTGTTAGCACTCATCTCTCATTTAAGGATGAAAATACTAGTGCCACCTACCTAATATTTATTGTGATAATGACAAAACCACTGAGAACTTGTATTATACACGATTTTGTTTCTCAGTAAGAACTCATAAAAGGTACATTCTATAGAATCTGGAAATATGCTTCAGAAAATTACAGATATCAGGAAAGGCAGATTTCAATATCATAAGAGCTGAATTTGGATTTCCAGGGACATTTGAAATAAAAATTGTATTAATTATGTGAATAGTTTATTATAGAGCCATGAGCATAGGAAAGATAGAGAAATCTCACAACTAGTCTTGGATGCGGTCTTGTGTGTTGCCAGAAACTTATGTGAACCTGAGTGCAGACTTGTCTGGACTTCTTGCATTTTGATTGGTGGTTTCTTATAAATGTTCATATTCCACCCAACCTGCACTCTATGTGCTCTTGATAAATGTAAGTGGTCACTGACTAAATCCCACATTTTAGAGTCAACACTCATAACAAAGTTTCTGAAGACCGCAGAGCATGAATACCAGCTAGAAACTGCTGCACTGTGAACAACTTTACATGCTGTCACAGAATTCCGTTGAATTAGACGTGACTATTCAAATTTATTGATGGGTTCTGCTGCACCTGGGGCAGATATTAGTAATAAAGTTGAAATGTAAGAAAAAAAATCTGCATTTGAAAATAAACCATGGTGGGTTTGTGAGCTTGTTTAGACAGCTTCTTTTAAGGTCTTATTATGACTGAGTTTAGTACTTACAATCATATTGACTGGAAAAGGGATGAATAGCTCAAAGAACAAAATAGAACAGATATGGCCCCAGTCTCCATCAGACAGATCAAGCAGAGTAGTCAGGATAATGATCTAATGGTGGACGAGGTTTTCATCAAAACCTTAGACTCGGAAACAGGATGGATTTTATTAAGATAACTCTTAATAATTATTTTTTGGGGGGACATCTCACTGGTGTCAGATAAGCTGTTCTGTGGTTTAGACTGTCTTTTCTGTAATACTTTAGCATCCACCCCATTGAAAGACAGAGACAGTGCTCCTATGACAGAAAGTGGGCATGCTGTCTTACATGAGGAAGGTCAGCGCCCTGTAGCCAGGAGCTGTGGACATTCCCTTAAATCCCTTTCCTGTCAATTAGGTAGAAAAACAAAGCGGATATTTTGAGGCTTACACTGTTTGTCGTTGGTTTTTTTTTGCTGTGTGTGTGTGTGTGTGTGTGTGTGTGTTGTGAGTAATACACACTTGGCCTCTCACCTAGAATCCTTGTGTCTTCTAATAGAATCTATGAAAATGTGACAGAGTAATTTGTTAGCCTGTAGGATAAGTGCCAGAGCCTCTATAGCATAACCCTCAGCACACACAACACCCTACTTAGGGAGGCTTCATAACAGACTCTCTGTGCTGCATAAAAACGCCAGGTTGACTAGTTCCTGGGAAATGGTGATGTCAGCTTTGTGGTCTGTTCGGGGAGAAGTCAGAACCCCCAAAGGTGAATTCCCAGGGACCATGGTGGATGAGAGTTCCGATGAACAAATACAATGGAATTAAAGTTATTAGTCACCATCTGACCCAAGGGTATAAATAAAATTATGTGCAGTTCCCACATGAAAGACATATATGTTTAATAAAACACTTAACTAAACACCTTAAAGTTGAGAAAAAGAGTATCTTCATCATGTAGAACAAATAAGTTCAATTATTTTAGCACATCTTCTTTCACTACATTCTAAGAAGCAGTCTTCACAAAAATAGAATGTATGTGTCTTTGTATCTTAACCTAGGAACTTCTTGACAGTGATTCTTCTTAATTTACATTGAAGAGAGAAAATATATTAATATCACAGGACAGACAGCCTGGAAGCTGAGTTTTTCCTGCTAAATCTGACCTTAAAAGCATAGATGGAGACTTTCTTTATACCTAACCATCTGGACACTGGCTATATTTTGACTAAATACAGAAAAAACTATTTAACTAAACTTTTAAAACACACAAATCCTAAGCCTTCACAGGAAGATAAATAGAGATAGAGTAGTACATTATAAGTTTCCAATAATATTGAGCAATGCCTGGAGCTCCTAAACATGAGCAGAGAGACAGGTGGCTTTATTTAAACCCATTATTGCATATTTCCATTACCTAAATATAGCAATTGTTAATGAAGTAGCTGGTAGTCTTTAGGAAAGCAAATTTCAGAAATTTACTTTCTGGCGTATGACAGAGACAAGATTGAAGGATTAGTCATGGGAAAATGTGCCCAAATATTATGATTTTCATCATCATATACGAATTAGTATAAAAATGAAGAAATGTCAATTGAGATTTGACTTCAGTCATGATTCTTTATTTAGATATTATAGGAATTAATTCTATCAGCTAATTAAAAGTAGCAGTAATATAATTGTGATAAAATTCCATTGGATGAAAATAAGGATCACTTATCCCTTTGATGAGCATTTTATCAGAGAACTTACTTTAGGCAGTAGGCAAGGTATGAGGTGTTTCAGAAATATGGCAGGTCTTTGATAATGGTCTATTGTAGCTGTTGGAGGCTGGATTTTGAAAGCCCATCAAAACAGGAACTTAATGTTTTTAAAAGGGACCTATCACTTGAGAATATTCTAATAGCAGTTTATAAAATTATAATTAGTAATAAATTCTTATCCGTGTATTCTTAAATCACAAATGATGATCATGTACTCTATACCTATTTAGCTAATCATTGAAGATTAGAAAAGCCGCATGGATTTTTCAGACAGGTGGTAGGACTGAGACTATTTATTTTATTCTTTGCAAGTCTAGAATAAAGAACTCTTTATTCTGCAACTTAAAGGGCTTATCTTAAATGAAAAACACTGTTCATACCTGTTATGCAGTAATTTCCCCTGAGACAAACCCTCCTGCCTTGAAGGGATACACATTGATTTGAAGAATGCTCTAAGGGGAGGTAGCACATGCTGTCCTGTAGGGAAGTTCATTTAACTCAAGGAATGCATAATTCACAGGCTTTAGGAAGTTCCTAAAACTGACCAGATTCTCTTGGCCATTCCCTCCCTATGTGCACATGAGCCATGAGAAGTCTGAGAGATAATCTCAGACCAGTTGAACTCTATAGAGAAGCTCAGGAAAACCTCATTGCCTGGAGGCAGAGAGATCTGTCATCTGCCTGCAAGAGGTTCAGACCATCCAAGCTGCTTGAAAGATATGGCTTCCAACTTGTTGAGCACATATCACACAGAGA
>LOEQ01002088.1:0-14037 GCA_001685075.1 Bramus lutescens | reverse complement strand
GCTTTGTTGAGAAAGAATATCAACCTATAGCACTGGCTATACTACAGGCTGGTCAAGCAATATTGTTTCAATCTCCCATGTGTTGGGATTATTGCTATGAACTTTGACATTAGGAATAAGATTCAAAATTCTATCAAGTAAAATTCAGCATTATTTTACTATGGTAAGATTTCTGCCATGTAAAAACCAGCCTTGTAAACACAAACAAACACTTATTACTTGAAAACCCCCTTCTTCCAAAAACGGTGGGAGGATCTTAGGTTGAGACACTGCTTCAAAATCCTCTGTTCTTAAATATTTTCACTGAAAACTTTGAAGTGATGCACATTTGGAAAAATGTTAATAACACCCAAAAAATGTGTGAGATGTTATTGGTTTGGCATAACTCTGTTCCATAGTATAAAAAACTTCTGTTCCTTATAAACAAGTTGGAGTTGGCCAGGGTTTTAAAACAGGAAGGTAGTCTGTGAATTTCTAATAATAAATATTGATAAATACATTCTTCCTCAGGATTAAGAATCTTGTTTTACTGAAAATAAAATTGCATTCATTTTTAAAACAAAAAACGCCAAAATATATCAACCTTGTTCTTCCTTGTTGAAGACAAATACTTTTTTTACTTACTTTAAAAACAATCTTTACTGTGTCAGAAGCATCAAAGAAAGATGCATCCCTGCAAATTTTGATGAACTGGGAACATTCCAGACATGATTAACCCAGCAGGTTTTTTATCCTTATGGCAAATATAGATTTCTTTCCTTCTACTCTACAGAAACCTGGGGTGACCAAGGTTGGAACCAACTGAGAACATTGGCATCACCTGATAGCAGCGGAAGGCTTTGCAGGGGGTTCAGTAAGGCCTGAGACAATCAGAGAAGGAACGGTGCATAGATAGCCCTTTAATTAAAGCATTTCCTTGCACACCCTCCCACCCGACCTAATTACTCAGAGTGTGATGTGATTCTTTGCTTCCAATATCATAAATTTGACTTCCCTAACTTAATGAGGGGGAGGATGGTCAGGCAGTTTTCACCATGATTAGAAATAACTGCTAAGTGAGCTCCACTATGCCAACTCCTCCACAGCAGCTGTGGCTCTGTGGTTGGAATATTCTACATAAGGTAAGGGACTTAGATGGCTCTAACTCGCAAAGGCTTACAAGAATAGAGTTAATGCCTACCTCTCTGTGAAGGAAGATGCAAACTCATATAGTCTACACTCTGACCTTCTGAAAAATAGTTACCTAAAACCCCTTTAACAAGCTAAAGTCATTGAAATTGTTATAATTAATCAATATTGCTTATTTTGAAATTTTAATAATATTTGTGGAAGAGCAAAAATAATTACCAAGTTTTCTTCTCTCCAAACACCACATGAACGACCACTATATAGCACAGTGTTAAGGCCACTGACAAATGAATCTGTCTTTAATTCACAAGAATTTAAAAACTTAGAAGCTTGCATTGGTTTTCCAATAATATGAAGAACAGAATAAGTGTCAGGTTAAATTCTAGGTGCATAATATAAAACAGATATGGATCAATACTGCATTTAGTGTCTAAGCACGTCAGTCTGAAAGAACTGATGGGCTAGGAAACCATCCACATGGATCTCCACACTGACTGCTTCAGAGTGTTCAAGTACATCCTACCGAGGTGAAGATATTATTCCAAATATGGTTTGGAGTTAGCGTGTGGAAAGGCATAGACAGTGTAAAATGGATTTTATGTTTTTGTTTTTCTAAGATTATGGGTGATAAAACACAAATTAATCAAAGGTAAAAAAAAGTGAAATATCCATACAGGGTTTGTCATCTTATGGTAGACATGTTTGCTGCCCCATCCAATAGTTTCCCTTCCTGAGCACACAGTCCCGGTAGCACAGACTCTTTCTTCAACAAACTCACCCTAAACATGGACGCATCCTACATGACTGGGGAATTTACAAAGGGAAAGTGCAGGGAAGTCTCCAGTTTCACAATACCTGTGGGCAAGCCTCACATTCTGGAATTGAAACCTAAGAATCCCACTTAACCATAGCTATAAATCCACAAGTTGCAGCTCAGGCTTTACAATAATATTCATGCCCCAGAATTTATGTTTATCTACAATTTCTTTTAGAAACATAAAACCTGTATTTTAATATATTAATAATTTATAATTACATGTCCTCTATATATGTATGTTGGGGTAAATATGCACAGTTGATCTTAGGCATTCATGCAAGTCATAACATAGAATGCTCCGGAAGCTTGGTTTCCTGGCACTAGAGAGTAGATATTGGGAGCTGAACCTGGGCTTTCTGCAAGATCAATGCCCGTACTTAACTATGGAGCCATTTTTCCGTCTAATTGTTGGTCACCAACTCTTCTTCCTTTACGCAAGCATTCTGGAGTTAGTGGTATGTGCTCTGCTGTCTTCAGCCAGGCACCTCATAACAGCCGCATAAATAGGGTAATCCATTTGTTTTGCAGAATAAAATGTCCATATGTTTCTAATCTTTTACAACGAATTTCACTCAGTATTAATCTGGAGCTCTCATAGAAAAAAAAATCCCTATTTCCCCTTCAGGGTTTCCCGGACATCTGCCTCTAGGGCTTGTGTTTTATGTTCCCTTCAAACCCCGATTCTTACAACCGTAAAACGACTGTATAATTTCTGCTTAAATGATAGTGGACTCAAATTACCCAGTTCTCAAATCAACCCTATAATGTAAGATTTATTTTTTGCAGGTAAATGTCACTTCACGGATAGAGAAACTGGATGACAGCAAGGCGGGTATCTCGGGGGAAATGATGGTGCTTTGCTAAAGGCCTTCAAGTGAGGGAGCGTTTGACCAACCACCTTCATGCTACACCCGCACTTACGCTGAAACACTCCCATATTCACAGAAGTTCTTGCTCTTCTTTTTAAGTCCTTCCAACCCTTCCAGTGATGCTCTCTGTGCATCTTACGTGGGATGATTTCATTTTAATTTCGAGTCTACATAACAGTGGCTAACAGCTTAGGAAGCGTGGAACCTTCTCATAGTTTGTCTTATTCTGTTTGCAAACACTTGCCGTGGGTGGAGGTCAATGGTCTTTAGCTGTCAAGAAGTAGTAGAGAATTTCTTAGGCACATTCCGAAAGTTTTAAAAAGTCTCCCTCATGGAAAGTTTCTTCCAGGTCAGTTTTATTGCCTTAATTAAGTTCATGGACTTGAGAAGCAGGAAGCTCCAAGGTAGAAAATGGGCTCTGCCATTAGTTGAGATGACAGGCAGATAAACTCTATTCTAAGACGTAATCTTCTCTCATCACTGAAACGGACAATAAAGATACTATGTTTTAGTTTTAGCTTACTGTGAAGATTAATTGAAATGGAATGATAAAAATGAGATTGTAACGATACTTATCACAAATCACATCATTAATAAGTTTCATATTTCTCGGTATTATAACTTTTGACAGCTTTCTCATTGCTGCTACTGGGTGTCCTGAAACTTCCAATTGCTTTTCAGAACATTCTGGGCAGCACACAGGATACAGCAGTTATAAATGACATAACAATAAACATGCAGAATGATGCAAATGTACTAGCAAGAAAGATTTAATATTGATACCATGTAAAATCTACTTGGCTATGCTTCAGTAGTAATTTAATCTTGCGTTTCTCTTTCCTCCTGACTAGTCCAAATATGAAGAAAAGTCTGCATATCTAAAAGTTTCTATTTAATATTATATTTTCTTTATGATAAAACAGTTTGATGAAAAAGAAGATCAAAGGCCCAAAGAGTAATCGTTGATTAGAACACATACTTCCTCGCCACATGCTTAGATATTATTATATTTGTATTTCAAAAGTATCAAATTTCAAAGGTTAATAAAACGCCTTTTAAAGCTGTCTGTGCTGAAGAGCATAATCTCTTCACGAAAGGCAGGAAACTTTTTTAAATAATAGTATAAATTGTTTGTAGACCTCCTGCCTGTGCAGGATGGGATATGAAGATTTTCTAAGGTGATTGATTATTGTTCTAACTGTTACTTGTGTTTCCAAAAGGTGAAATAAACTGATGTTGGTTTGGAAGTCTAGACACCATGTGGGTTTTTTGTTAATCCCATGGCACTGGTCTACACAGCATTGTGCCTCTGGGGAACCTCCTCCTCTTGTTAGAAACATTAGCATTTTTAACAACCAAATGTCTAATCTGCATTAGCAATCAGAAGTAAGCAGGCCTGGAACTATATAGATCTAATGTCTTTATGCATATTTGTGGCTTTGGCATGACACTTAGTCTAGATCTTAGCTTCACATTTTTCTATATACAAAATGGATAAAATTGTGTTTATTTTGAATATTTGTCATGGAGATGAATTATTCTGTGCATTTTGCATGACACACGGTTGTAATTTACTAAATGTCTGCTAACAAAATTTCATTTAAAATATTTGAAAAATATAGTCTCTATCTTTATGAGCAGTTAACCAAAATGTGCAATCCTCCAGTTGACCTTTTCGTTCAGTGATGCTCATATCTTTTACAAGCTGCAGTGTTGAAGTCTGTGGGTTCCCAGTGGGCGCTGCTTTCACGTGATGGAATACAGGTGTTTAAGCAGGGATATGATCTAGACAGGAAAGTGCAAAATTCATTTTTTAAAGAATTATGATGGGAATTTTTTTCTGATTGACTAGTAATGGAAAGAATTTCACAAGGATCCAGCTTTATCTTGAACTCTGAGATAAAACAGCAATAATGAAAATAAGAAGCTGTGGATTATATGCATATTCAAGAGTGATGGACTATGGGAAAAATACAGAACAATGTAAAAACTTAGGTGTCCACGTGTGCGGACAAGGACCTGGTTATACACAGCAACATTAAATATGTCAAGTACCTTTCCAATTCTAATCCAAGTACAAGGACTTATCACTAGGAATTTTCAATTAGTGAAATGAAGATATTTAAATTAGAACTTCTGTATTCGTATAATTATGATTCTTTTAATTTTTGATATTTTCAAACATGTATACAATGAAACATGATGACAGCCACCTCTGTTTTCTTCTTGTGTACTCTCGTCTGTGTCAAAATCCCCATTTGAGGAGGTGCAGGTCCCACTATTTATATTTTGATCATTGGAGATGCTTTCACTTGCTTCAAGAATCATAGTGAGCGTAAGCAAGCAGTTGAGCTGACCACAGGAAATAGGAGAAGATGGGGCTCAAAGATGACTTAAGAGTGAATATTATCATTACTAAGGTTATTACGTGGCCTAGGGACACAATGCTGTAGTAGGGTGTTTGCCTAAGACATGTAAGAGAGCCCTGGAGATTACAAACAAGTCAGTGTGCACATGTGTGCATGCATGTGTGTGCATGCAAATAGTTTTATGATTAGTATGAGAACATGGCAATTAAAACTCTGATTGTGGGGAAAAGGAAAACCAGCATTCTGTGAGCTTCACACCTAAGAGAGGAAGAAGAAGGACAAGGATCTGAGAACTCCGAGGTGAAAACCAGATCATAGGTGTGGGAGAGCCTAGAGTTCACTGTCAGTATCATGTCAACAGAATTGAGAATCAAGGAGCATCTGCATTAGGAACAGAAGCAGTGGTGATCCAGAATAATCATTTAATGTAGAGGGTGAGTGTTCAGATACACTGCATCTGAGCTGTTTGATGAAATATGGAAATTAAGAGGCAGTTCATACGAAAACATTGAGAACAGTCAATGCTTGTTTTCAAATATTCCATAAATAATACGAAAATATGTGAGGTTTTGAAAAAATAGTGAGACTGGGTGATACGGTTGATACGAAACAGTTGATAGAAACATTGAAGTAAATTATTACTGAAGAAATGTGTGGGCTTCTAAGGATTACTGTGTGCCCTTCCAGAGATTTATGTCAGCCTGGATTCCATACAAGGAGTCTCATGACTTCAACTGTGTAGAATCGAACTTATTCTGAGAGTAATGCTTCTGATTACTTTTCTATATTACAATTAGCATTAATAAGAATGTTGAAAGGCTTTCATGACCTTAATAAAGTGCATGGCATTCAGTTGATTAGGAAAAATGTGATGCAGATAGAGACTGACATGGTACAACAGAGTTAAAGTCTAAAGCATTGATCCCAACGGTGAGAGGAGAATTTGGAGGCACTTTTTCTTATACCAATAAGATCAAAAGTAGGAACAGCATCCTAACCTAGGATGAAAGAAATACATCACTGAGTTAATATGCAGACCCATAGGCCTTTTCTCAGTTCTGATCTGCAAGGATGTCTGAAGATGTCAGAGTTTTCAGGAATTATTTCATTCTCAGGAAATGGTTGTTTCTTCTGGTTGCAGTCTCATTCCTATGGATAATCACGTTGTCTACTCTCCTGGCAGGTACTGTGTTTCCTGGAATCTAAGGTGACTGAACGGTCAGGACAGTGACCCTGCCTGTGCTCTCTACCCAAGCAAAGGACTTTCATGGGAAACGGAAGCAATGGCGTCAGGCTTTTTTATTTTCTGTCTGCAGCTGCCCTTTAGCTCCAGGTAAAACATCAGAATTCTAAATGTTTATGTCCATTCAACGTGAGATGCTTTATCTCAAAATCAAAGGCAGATAATTACATTTCTGTTTTGGACATAATGAAATAGCTGATGGTCCCCCGACGACCTCAGCGTCATGTCGGTCAGAGCATGGAATAGTAGGTTTGAAAGTGCCAGAGATCAGGGGATTGGTGATTATAATTCCTAAGAGGGGAGAAACATTAGAGCATCTTTCGGACCCTAAGTCAGGGTATAGGATCTGGGCGGAGTACAGAGTAAAATACTCTGAGGATAGACAATAAAGCTAAGATGCCAGTGAACGCAAGGTAGGTAGGATTTACACGATGATGTAAGAAAGAGAGCAAGCTGAACAGAAGAAACACACCAGATGTTTGTGGGGTCCATCTTAGGTATTCAACTGATACTGTGGGATGACAACTTTGTATGAAGAAATGTAGAGGGAAAGAGGCTTTGGGAATTTGGACAAAAGAGTGATTAATCTCAGCTGGAGTCTAGAGAATTGTCTCTGCCCAATAGTGAGACTGAAAAACCTTTTATGTCATGGATCACAAGGGATAAAATTCAGGATGGTCTTTGTTGAGAATCAGGAAATAATGTCTTAGTCTTAATGCTGTCCTGTCCTTGCTGAATGGAATGTAAAAGCAGCATGTGAAGAGATGAGACTCCTCCAGGTGACTGAAGCAATTTCCAGAAATAAGCTCCAACATATTCATAGAAATGTGAAAATGTCCAATCCAAGGGAAGATAAAATTCACAGTGTCTGGGATGACCTGAAATCATCAAGTAAAAAGACACAGAGATGGCTCACCCAGGACTGATATGGATACTAGGTTCAGTAATGTAATTTGTTTGTTTGTTTGATGGTTTGTTTATGCAGCCAGTGAAATTATAACATTAAGTGAAATATAAAATATATCAATTAGCACTATCGAGATAAACATTTTGAATGTGTGAGCTGAAGAATACACAAGGTATGAAAAGCATATTTCACATTGAGGAAAATCTAGCATGTATTGATAACTATAAAAGTCAACACACAATAAAGAACAAAAATTAATACGTAAAACATTATTTTTCAACTTTGAGGAAAATTAAAATTCTCTTTGCACAAGGCAATCCCAAGCACACACAGAAAGAAACAAAACACATTGACACACATCATGTTTTTCAAAACTGGAGATCAAGGAAATGTTTCGCACAGATGCACTTCAGAATGATCCATCACAGATGTAGGAAAAGCCAGGGTCAGAATTTCAGCGCATGTAGCAACAGGAGCAAGAAATGGAAGAGTTTGGGGTACAGCACTGACGGCTTAAATGTATTGGGGGGATCCTACCTAGGATTTTACGTTAGGGTAATATTGAGCATGCGCGCACATACACACACAGAGAGACAAACAGAGACACACACACAGACACACACACACACATACACACACAGACACATACACACACACACAGAGACACACACACACACAAGCTAAAATTAAGAAATGAAAACATTTGTGACACCAGAAAAGCAAGAGGCCCTGTCTCCAACAGGAAGACTGCATGGTAAGGAAAATGTTAAGGTAGTTCTTCAAGTACAGGGATAACACAGCGAAGGAAAGCCCTGGAAAAGAAAGCAACAGGTGATTTTAAAACACATGTAGGAATATAAAACATACATATCCAAGGCAGAGGAGTAAGTGTAAGGAAATATATTGTAAGTGTTCCCACACCATAAGCAAGAGGATGTGCTTGCAAGCAAAGGCACTGGGACATTAAGTTGGAGAGAAATTATTTGTATCCTAAAATTGCCACTCATAGAGCAGGTGAGTTTTAACTGATAAACAAAAATCAAAATTAAATGAAAAAATAGCCAGTTGATAAGAAAGAAGGGAATAGAAAAATAGGCTTAATATATGTAGTTTATATTATTGCATGATAGATTTAAACCTAGTCAAACTCAAATTACCCTGTTGAATAGAAAGCTTCAAAAACATCCTGATTAAAATGCTACTATTACCAGATTGCATAGGAAAGATGAAAAAACTATCTACTTCATATGAAAAAATGTTTAAATATAAACATACAAATAAATATAAAGAAATGCAATTCCATGTTTATAACCGCAAGCAAAGCGGAGTTCCCACGACTAGCATTCAGTAGGGTAAGTCTAGACCAGAAACAGCTATCTGGTTGTCCTAAACAGATGAGAACTCTCCATAACTATGTCCATGTAATCCCAGAGTATTTGGAAGCCTTCTTTTTTGTTAAAAGGAGATTTCTCATTTGAAAATTTAAGGAGCATTTGTACATGTGCATGTGCGTGTACGTGTGTGTGTGTGTGTGTGTGTGTGTGTGTGCATGCTCATGCATGTATGTACACAGAAGGCCAGAGGCCAACATGGAATGCACTTCTACAATTAATTTAAATTAAACTTCAGTAAGAGAAGCTTACTTGATTCACAACCTCTGAAATCAGGAACCATTTGCCTATAATGATGCAAAAGTATGAATTTACCCAGTAAGAGAAGGGTCATTCAAATATTCATAATACTTAGGAGCTAGCACACTTCTATAGCTGATCACGTTATTTTAACTAAGATAGCTTCTAGAATATGGTGCTATAAATTATTATAAATAAGCTAAATGAGTGACTTTTAAAGATTTTTTTACATTTTTTAATATTTTCTTTCAGTGGTTGAAGGTTATTTTTCGTGTATAAAGTGATGCGGATGGAGTATTTGGGTAGTTTGTGCTCTGTTTTGGAGAGCTGTTAACTTGTACACAACTTGTTGGTACTAGAACAGAATCAAAACCTTGGAAAAACCTCAGTTGACACTTTCTTCTAAGAAGGAGTAAGATTCTCATACATTTCTTAATAATAAGTCTTCCAATTTTCCTTTCAAAACATCCTTTAATTAGCTCACAAAATCCCTCTCTGGTGCTTTCCTCTCCCTGCACCTACAAGCAGCTCTCACCTCTGGATGCCCGTAGCCATCCATGCATCCATGGCTAACTCAACAGGCCCACCACACATGTGCTAGAGCATCCGTGTATCTTTTAGTGTCTCTAAAAACATACTCCATGACCTTTCTCCACCCCTCTGGCTTCTGAGATACGTAACATCCATGTTTCTTCCCTGCGTTCCATCCCAGACGTCACCATGCTTCTCTCCTCCTTCTAGTCAATATAGTTCTGCAGGTCAAACATACATTTTCAGTGTTGTGGTCTGTAATCGTCACGTTCCTTTGCTTTGATTCATTTCTTCAGATATTATTTGATCAGCATTTCTAGAATCACATCAAGTACTGGCATAGATTTCGCCTGTGTCCTTCCCTCAATCTCACTTATGCAGAACTCCCAATTCCAAGCCACACTCACTTATTCCTTTTCAAATCTCTTAGTGTCTGTCTGTCTTAGACTCACCTGGATGCACCCAGTCTTAAGTAATTCTATTCGTATCCTATTCAGCACCTGGATCTTAGCTATTGAATAAATCACACAATAAGCTGATTTATGATGTTTGAAATGTATAACACAAAGTCACAAATAGATATTCAGTATAGCAGAGCTTCATGCAGCATTTGCTTATCAAATTCGATTTTGCAATGACAGCAGTGATATTTGTGCTCTTCTCAAAAGATCAATACCAATCTCCTTCTTCAGCTAATGAATCCTCCTTCGTGTTTTCTGATTTTAATTACTATCAGTGACAATGACTACAGCCCACACTTCTGCTTTTCACTAATCATATCATTAACCCACTCAAAGTACTTGCTGACTCTCCTGTGTTAGAATCGATGTGGCCTGCGGAGGATCTTACATGGCAATGTCTTACTGGCTCCTGCCTATATTCTGACCCATTTCCTTCTGTTTTCTTAATGTTAACTCTGCTTTGACTACATGTGCATCACTTCTGTTTATGAGTGTTTGCTTCTCTCACTTGATTTGCAACCTTCAAAATAAAAACTTACTGCCTAGAGTTACACACGAGTGTAAATTTACTCTAGCATCACCTACAATGTTACTCAACTGAAAAACTTGGATATTTTTCAAGTTTTATAGTAATTTTTTGTTGATTCTTGAATTACCAGACTTTTGTCATGGTACTGCTCTTTATGTTTCTGCATCATTTGGATGCGCCTGTGGTAAAGCTTTCTAGCTTTTCTGTTGTCTGTTTTAGCGAGATGTCTTAAATGTAGCACAGCCATTGGTTCAGAAATTTACTCGGGTACACATATTTCTTTTCTAGGCAGAAATCTATTTAACACATGTCAAAATTGTGAAATGAGCCTTCTTTTGTGAAGGTTACAATAAACTTTTCTGTATCTTTTCATGACATCATTGTGAGGCAACTCAAAGAGATCATGGGCTGTGTCTCTCTTAATGGGACTTCTCAAGGAGCTTTTTGGACTATGATGCTTGCTTTTACTCAGCACCAACTCAGAAATCACCTCCAAAGTACTTTCCAGATTAGAAGAACGAAACCACCTGCTTTCCATCTACACTTGGCTCCCTTTCCATTTATATACTTGGCTCTTGCCTTCCAATTTTTTTTTGAAGCATACTATGAAGTATTTGTTGCTTATATTTTTTTCTAGTGCCACTGAAGTAGAACAGAGGTGGGGAATACAACCTTTTCTTCAAGGTTTTCTTAGAAAGAGAGGGAGCAACTAGCCTTTCCCATTCTCTTTTCATTCGAAGATTGAGAAAAACTCACCATAAGGCATGCTTTTACTGTGTGCTGAATTTTTTAAATATCTCAATTCAAAACAGAGAGTTCAATCCTGTGACAGATGCTGCGTTAGTGAAAAAGACAATCTACCATCACGTGAATTGTCATATCTTATCCTTCCTTGTGTCTTGAGTAGACCTTGAGGTGCTTCATAATCCACATTTCGTCGCCTCTCCAGTGCAACGTTGCTTTCCCCTTGGAAGTATTCATAAACAATTTTTTGGTGGGATAGCTACAGAGTGTGTACCCAAATGAGACTGAAATTAAAATAGTAAACTATTATTGATAGAACTCAAAAACAGCAACCTTTTGAGACTGAATGAAAGACCTACCAAGGGCATGTGATCTACAGACAGGATCTGAAGCAGGAGAATGGCAGGGAGCTCTCACTCACTAAGACATCTCTGCTAGTTAGAATGGGTTTTTATTGTGGTTGGAAAGTAAGTGTATTTGGAACCCTTCTATAATGTAAAAAGAAAAAACATAATAAAATGTTTGTGAATATCAGACTATAAATCTAATGAGATGAAAATGTCTAAACTTTAAACATTTTTTTTCTGTTTCTTTAACCTTAATCTCAGCAGTTATTCTTTTCCATTCATTTTCATTCTAAATTCCTTTAAATCATCGTATGTGTAGAGGATGAGCAGTGGTATTGTGCCCAGTAGGTGTGTCCTCTAATTCCCTCCTGCCTTCATCTGTCCAACATCTGTCTGTCCATCCATGTATCTGTTTAACCATCCAACTCTCCAATCATCTGTTATCCATCTATCTATCCATCCACCCATCTGTTCAACCTTCCATTAAATCTTTTTACTTTTGTTACGATTTTTAATGCTACGACATTTAATGTCAGAATTTTCCAACCCTAGTTTGTCATAAATCTCTAATTTACGGTTTACATATTTTATTGTGTTTGTTTTTTCCTCAAACACATAATTATGAGGAAGTTAATTCTAATATTCTGAAATCAAAATCATCTCAATAATCTCCACTCAAAAAGAAAAAAAAATCCCTGCTTGACACTGGAAATCTAGCCAACTACTTAGCTGGTTAAGCCATGGATCTTGGAGGAGAGTCTACAGTCATTACTTTATGAAACCACAATAATCCCTAACTACATTCTAAGAACTTGTCCTTATACACAAGTCCACAATACTACACAAAAAACTGTGGGCAACTAAGGAATGCTGATAGCAGGAGAAATAATTTTTCCCAGTAGCCAATACCAAATGTCCAATGATGAATATATACATATAAGTAACACAAACATGCATGTATGTGTATATACATGTGTTTATGTATGTATACAATTAATGAGAAGAGAAAAAGAGGCCATGAATTTGACAGAAATAGAGGAAGAAATGAGGGGAATATGGGAGGGTGTAAAAGGAGGAAGGAGAGCTGAAATTGTGTAATTGTAACTTCAAACATAAAATAAAAATAATCTCAAAATTCACATATGCATCAACTCATATGTTAATTTTGAAATAATGTGTATTCTCACTTTACATATAGAATTCCATTCATACCATTTACCTTGTGCCTTACTTCTCAGGGCTCCTGACAAAGAATTAAAATTTATTTCCAGTGGCTGTGGAGAGTACAAGGCCAGGGTGACCATGGTCACAAATCAGCTTCAAGTTTTCTTTCAGTCTGCCCCCTCATTGAGTTCTAGGTGGTGACCGGAAAGACGGCTGGTAGGATGTTGTAGGGACAACTTCCATTTGGGAGACTTCAGTTCTCACACACAACATAAATGACTCCCAGACATCTAGCCTCCATCCCATCCCTTTGGAAATTGCAATTTAGCCACGAATTCTGTTGTCTATAGCACAAGGAGTTTAGGAAAGAGAATACTTGAATGCAACTCATTCCCCTTTCACACATGAGTGACAAGAATAACATGAATGAGGAAAAACCTGCCATCTCACAGACTTTTTCTTTATTTGTAGAGATAAAATGTTTTTCAGAAATTTTGATGCAAGTTCATTATGCTCAAGAATCTATTGATGCCTTCCCCAAATGTCTTTCGAGCTTCTCAGCCAATTGTGGTGGTGTCCCAAATGTGTGTCATGGTAATCTGGCTCTTTGTTTAACAGCAGTGGAGTGCATGCATTTTTAATTTTGTTCTGATTTTCATTTGCCACCTGGTGGGCAACTTTAACTGGTCGTTTGACCTTAAAATTCTCACTTGTAGGTTTGACACTTGTCCTGTGTATCGGTAGACCACTGGTACCCAATCAAGTATGCTTACCTATATCTCGGATGCTTTCACCAACTTTAAGATTGTGAGGTATAACTCAAATCATAATGATTATTGAGGATATAAAATTTTCTTTTAGTTTTTCACACATAGCATTATGTTCTCCCAAGCTGGCTTCACATTCAAATCCTTCTGTTTTTCCTCCCTGGTGTTGAGATAATCAGCTATAAATCACCTTCTCTTTCAAAATTTTTTTACTTCCCAAATTATTCCTCCCCCAGCTTGTATGTTATACTGAAGTTGGTCATATAAAAACAAAAGAAAGTGATAAATTCATTTCTTCTCGTTGACAAATTAATGGAGTTTACCTGTTTCTGAGACAAGAATGCTATTTTGACATTGAGAAACAGTTCACTCTGAGGCATAAAGGCTCATTTTATGTATTTCTGGGGGGAGCATGTGTTTCATATAGAAAATTCTGGTTTAATTTATCTTTTTTGGTTTTTTGTTTGTTTGTTTTATTTTTCGATACAGGGTTTCTCTGTAGCTTTGGAGCCTGTCCTGGAACTAGCTCT